>JANHGN010003248.1:12913-59889 GCA_024605025.1 Megaceryle maxima
ACAGACACTCACACCGGGTTCCTGAGGACAGACAGACACTCACACCGGGTTCCTGAGGACAGACAGACACTCACACCGGGTTCCTGAGGACAGACAGACACTCACACCAGGTTTCTCCACAGCCACGCTTCCTTTTCATTCTAAATAGTGTGAATGGAGTAAATAATACAAACGAGAGTGTCTCTGTGATGTGTTCACACACCCAGCTCTCGCCAGTACCCTGACCGTGGCTGACCTGACCATGCTGCTCACACACCCACTTCTACCAGCTATGGCCACAGCCCTGGCACGGGTGTTTTCAGGACCCAAGAAGCCAAGATTCATCAGCATCCCAATCCACCCCCAACCCGCTCTAACGTCACCTATCACAACTAGCATCCAGTCTCTGCTTAGAATCAGCATTCCTATATTTCACGTGGAAAAAGTTATCAAAAGCTCCAATAACCATCCCCAAATGTTGTTCTTCTCCCATTTCAAAACGATTCACGCCAGCTGCATTTAGTGCAAAGCTCTTACACTGGACCAAGGAGCATGCATTACAACTTTAAGACGGACTCATTTATTTTCTGGTAGGCTTCTAGTCCTGGAGACAGTGCCCAGGCTATGCCCTCAGAAGCCTGAAGCGTGGCTGCAGATGTTAACAGCACATTTTCACCAAAAACCTCATTTTACTTATTAGAAGGATAGACACAGATCACAACTGCCTGTAGATTAGGAATTTTTTTCCAGTAAATGCAGTGGTAAGCATTTCCCCTGAAATCTTGTTTCTGTTATTTAAGGTATTTCCCTTTATCACGATTTCAATCAGTTTCCCGGTCTACATGATAATCTGCTACTGAAAGGCGTTCTCAGTAGTCTCATTTTTGTTTTCATCCTCTCTCAGGACTGCATTTGTCAGATCTATCAAAGCTCTCCACGTAGCTTTTCGCAATGTTTAAGTTCCTATTAAAGGGAAATTTCTCAGTGCGATGACGCTGTAGAAGCGCCTGGCACAACTCTGCACACAGGCAGCCTTACTTGGGGGGAAATTTCACATTTCCCTAACGGATATATTAGGCAATCTACCCCTCAACCTGAGAAACCCCACAGTTTTCACCTATTCAGAAGCCTACGTCCTGATGACTACAGCATTTCAGAAATGAAGTGATAAACTGCCTTGCGAGCGTGGTGTGTTTGTCTGGGATAAACAACCAGGCAATGCTCACTTCAGAAAGCTCGAGATTACAGCCAGGGAAGTAACCACAAAGCTGACATTGGGAATTTCTGTTAATGTCTATTTTGACTGTAAAAAGCAAGCGCCGGTTCCAGACTGAAACCCTCAGAGAGGTCAAACATATCGTAAGAATGCAACAAAAGGAAGAAGTTTCTTTTCTGCAGACGGAGTTTGTGTCTGTCTCACTGTAAAGCCCCTTTTTAACATAAGCAAAGTGGAAGATCAGAGAGGTTAGCACAACACCTCACAAACCATTCCCCTGCCTTACAAATCGGCAGTGAACGATGAACAAATAAGAAAGCACAGATCAGAATAGCTGCATTTTACACTCAGAGAGAAAAATGAAATTGAACCCCATAAGCGTTAAACAAAACGTGTTTATTACGAAGCGTTTTGCCATTTGGCAAACTGATGCAACCACCTTTCACAGGCAGAATTAGTTAAGACGTTTCAATAAACACATTTCCGTGTGCTGAAGTAATTTGACTCCAAGTAAGTTTTAAAACAAGCTTTAACTGGAACAAATATGCTCTGTGCAATGCTTTTGGACAGTGAGTCAACGTGTGTGGTGGCCACCGCATAAAGCAAAGACAGAACAAAACCAGAGGTGCTGATGTAACTATCAGTAAGATACTTTAACTAACAGGCTCTTAAGAAAAAAAAATCCAAAATGAAAAAGAAAAAAAATAAGTTTGTTGTGGCTTTGTCTGTCCACAGCAACACCGGCCACTACCGCAAACACGGAGAAAGCCTATCAAAAAATCTTGCGAGAGGGGAAAGCTGGTACTGGCTTTTCAAAAGGAGCTACTATCAGCAAAAACCAGCCACATAACTAACTACACCAGCAACAAAGGCACTACAAGGGGAAAAGAGCCAACACAATCACTCCTGTCTTTTCTTTTACACCTTGAATTCAAAATTTTTTAGAAAATGCAAAGAATGGGAGGCTGTCCAGAGCTATAGAGACCTTAATGCCAAAGGTCTCTATTTATTTCCTCTTGCTCAGGTAAATAACGAAATGTTGCTTGTTTGTTCCAAAGGTAGTTTTCTTCTTCCAGGATTATTTATTCCCTCTTTCCAGCCTCCTCCAAAGCACGTGCATTCAGGGCTGCACAGTGCCTGTGCAAGCCCCAGCTCTGACAAGCAGCACCCAGACTGGGTGTCCACCACTGGTGACAGCAGCACCGCACTGGGGACGTGCTCTGACTTCTCTCCAGAGATAAGGTTCAGGTTTTGCTCATAGCCTCAGCTCTAACCCCAAAGTTTCTCTCCTCCTCCTCCTCTTGTTCCTCAGCTTCTACACCAGACTGTTAGTCATCGCTGTCTTTGTTCCCACCGAGCCTCCTCTCACCTCACCACCACCGCACAGTGGTGAGCAGTCACCTCAAATGCTGGGCAAGCTAAAAACCATCTGGAAGGTCTCACCCAGGCCCCGGCAGCACTCGGTGATCCCCACATCTCTAAACATGCTCCTCTCCGAGCCTTCTTTAAAGGTGCCCTCGTGCAGATGCAGCACAGTCCCTACTGCGTGGAGAAAGCCCCAGCTTCCATTACCTCACCCAAAGACCTTGCACTTTGGTTTTAATACTTGGCAAAAAAAAAAAAAAAAAAAATTGTCAGCGACCCTCCTCCATCAGTTATTTAACACTCTGCTCAGCTTTGCATTTCAGTTCATTACACTTTTATAGGACATAAATTTCCTAAAACGTAAAGGCAAGTGTTGGCTGGGCAGAGGGCTCCCTCACTCTTGAAAACACAGCACGTTTTCACACGACCAGGCTGCGGCAGCACCCGTCCCACTGGGTCCTGCTTACAACTCACCAGCTCCCCACACATTCATTTTCACACTCTTCCACTTAAAGGCAAAGTCCAAACGAATTGCTTCAATAGCTACAACAGAAAAAGCCCAAAAGTCATGAAGACTTTGGGGCGAGGGGAAGGATAATGGTCTTGGTCTTGCTTGTGTTTAAACGAGGCTGCAGCGAGGCTTCCCAGATGCTCAGATTTCAGATGGACAGCAAGTGCACAGCGCGAGGCGGCTCGGAGCGATCTGCTCACCCTTCGTCTCCTGGCTGCACAGTGCGTGGTGTTCCAGCCATGGAAACTCCTCCTTCCCTGCCCTGGGCAGCCGGTGGCTTTCTACCGGCTAAATTTAAGTTAGCTAATCATGTACACGCTGGTTCGTTGCTTTAAAAGAAAGAAAAAAAATGACTGCTTAATATTTGTGACTTTCGATAGCAGCTACAGGGTGGCGAGGAATCAAACTGCATCATCTTCTGTCAAATGAATCACAGGCAACCAAAGGAAAGCCACTGTTGCTTGCACAGACTTTGCCTAAGCAAGACACAAAGTAAAAATCATCTCCTCGACCTTTTATCTCATTAGTTGATCAAAAGCTGACGAAGTTGCAAGGCCAGCAGCCCTACTGACCATAATTCTCACCACACACCATAGCGGACAAATTAGCCCTTCTTTCAAGTGGCAGCAGAGAAGGCAATAACCACAGCAGCGAGATCAGACCGCGCTGGGTCCTGCTCAGGCCACGCTCCTTCCTGCTCCCCTCCGCTTCTGGCACTGGCACTGGGAGCACAGCAGGTGTGTCCCCTGTCCCCTCTCAGTTCCTCCCCACTCACATGCTGGTGCCAGGACTGGGACAGTTGCAGGTGGGAAGGACAGAGAGGAAGCAACCCTACAGTCCAATCACATTTCTGATACCAGAAAATCATTAGGTTTTTGCTGGGAGGTGCACAGCGACTTTGTCCCACAAACCACTTTTTTTTTTTTTTTAAAGACAATTTTTAAAAACTGCTAATTACACAATTAACTGCTAATTACAAACTATTTAATGCACTGCTATCATTTGTTTTCAAGCGACTGAGGCAGCAGCTCAGGTGGAACCATCACTAGCTTCAGCTAATGTCTTCCTTCCAAGTACGATCAGAGTTACATTAAATAATTCGTTTGAACACAGGTCAAAGTAAAACGTAGTCTTAAAAGAGTGGTTCGAATAACAAAAAGTTCAACCCCCAAGCTCTGCTAGATCATTTCAAGTATTTAGTTACTCCCCTCTCCAGCCTGAGCTTTGCTAGCAAATGAAGCACGACCAGGCGCTAAGCAAGACACACAGTGCAAGACACACCAGGATTTATAACCCGCTGTACATGTTGCCACCAATAAATCAATAATACACACACACAGTCTTGTTTCAGGGTGAGTTCTGGGAACTCACTGTTTAATAAATAAATAAACTCAAGCTTTTTTGTTCTGTTTTTATTTTAAATGAAAACAAACTCACTGCTCACAGTTAAGTTCACTCAAATCCTAACTAGATTAAGCATCATTTAGAACAAAAATTCACAAGTATTTCTGCTTTGACAACACGTGTTATTATTTTTTGATTTTGTTTGAATGTGGTTAACAGACAGACCAACTGTCCACCCTCAACTCCATCACTACAACCACTCAATAATCCTTCAGTCTCCAAACACCATCACCAATCTGAAAGCTACTTAGGCTGTTTCCTAACATTTGGACATAAAATATTTACCACCAAAAGTATAAATACCCACTGAAAAAAGCAACCTAAAAATACTTTTAAAACCACATTCCAACAAAGTAATTCCTTGAGGGGTGGGAAAAGATTACCATGAACTTCAACAGCACCTCATGTTTCTCTCCCTTCTCCTGTTTTTGGGCATTGCAGCAGTGGTGTAATAGAGGAATAAACTCTCCTACCATTGGTATGATAAATACAGTTTGGAAAGATGGGGCTTGTCTTAACTTGGAAGTTCTCATTACCAGGTTAAAAACCTTAACAACAGGCAGGAGCACCAGAGAAATCTACAAAATACATCTCAACTAAAATACACTCCCCGTGCTCCCTCCTCTCATAGGCTGAATTTCCCTGCCCCTCTTACTGTTGATCAAGGGACGGGTTTAAACATCAACAAGCTCCTTCACTGATGGTCTCTTCCCCCCCAGAAGGGCTGCATCCTGCTCCCTGGTGCAGCTGCACAGCCCGAGGGGCACAGCCACGAGACAGGGACCGCAGCATTTTGCAAAGGAAGCTGGATGGGGAACTTGTATTAAGAAATAAGTAGTAAGAAAAACAAGATCAGAAGCAGCTTACTGGCAAATGAAATTGTTGTTTGATAAACAGTTTAAGCAGGAAGAGTATTTGGCAGAGCGTTTCCAGAGAACGGTCCTTGACTCCTGACTGACACGCTTCCTCCCTTGGTCGGGGTTTGTTGACTTTCTGGGCATGCCATAAGGTTGATGCATTTTCCCATGATGGGAAGAATATAGCTTTTTTGAGAAGTTGCCTGTGAATGCAATTGGTGGATGTTTGCTAAAAAAATATAGATATAAATAGGAAACAAGAAATCAACATTTTCTTTATTTAGGTTTTTGTTACTACTAAAGTCCCATTTAGTGTTCCTTCAGATCTAAATCCCAAATTATCATCGAATTGTCAGGGTTGGAAGGGACCTTAATGATCATCCAGTTCCAACCCCCCTGCCATGGGCAGGAACACCTCCCACTAGAGCAGGTTGCTCAGAGCCCCAGCCAGCTTGGCCTTAAAAACATCCAGGGCTGGGGCTTCCCCCACCTCTCTGGGCAACCTGTTCCAGTGGCTCCCCACCCTCACGGTGAAGAGCTTCTTCCTAATGTCCAATCTGAACCTACCCACCTCTAGTTTTGATCCATTCCCTCCAGTCCCACCAGTACCTGACATCATCCATAATGACTCAGCTTGGCACGACAACACACAACGCTATAATACAACAGCAAACATTACATGTTTTGGACGATTAAACAGAATAGCAGATTTTGAAGCCTTTCAGATACTGTTTATAGGTTTCAGTATTTAGTCTGGACAACGACAGTTGGGTGGAATTATCCCACTGTGCACCAAACCAAAATCGAGGCAGAGGTGGTGGAATGCAGGTGCCTTTAGTAGCTCGGTGTTTCCCAACAACACCCTGCGCTACTTAAAACTCCTTTTCTGTGACATGAAAAGGAAAATAGCAGAATTGACTCATGAAGCAAAATTAGCTGATGGAGAGTCACAAGGAGGCTGGGTTGGAGGTGACAGCGTGTGTAGCAGCATTATAACAAAAAATAGCACGCTTAATGTTAATAATGTTGCAAGCTAGTTTAGAACCTTAGTTTAGATACTAGTTCAGATACTTTTCTCTGTACAGTCATTTGAACACGCCTATGTTTTTTATTTAGCATTTCTAGCAGCATACCCCAAACTGTTTATCAACAATTACCACAAAGGCCTTCTAGAAATCACACATTACCAAAGGGATACATACAATGGTCTTCCAAATCCTGCAAACTGGCATTTGGAACTGGTAAAAGGAGCTGCTTGCCAGGACGGCACCGAGCCATGGACAGCCAATGTCTACCCGCTCCACAAACACTCTAAGGTGGACACTACAGCCAGAACACATTTTAACTGTAAAAAACCACCCTTATTTGCTTACAATTTATAGAATTCCCCCTCTATTCACTATGACAAATCACACTAAAATAAAAACAACAGATTTAGGTGCAGTGGCACTGTCAACCTTGCTATGATACACTGTCACTGACGAGTCTTTAATTTTGGCTATCAAATACAATTTCAATTTCTTGCACTTCAGAGCAGTAAAAACAATCCTGTGCAGACTCTGTGTTTACAGTCCCTCAGTAAAGAATGCAGCTGTCTCAATCAATGCTGATTGTCTGTTAATTAGCGTGGTTTTACAAGCTGATGGAACAGATTACTCCGTTCCCTCCCCACATACAGAATGAAACTCTACAAATACAGTTTGCTACAATACAGTAAATTTTCTTTCCGGCAATCTGGGGAGGTAGATGATGTACTAGGGACATAAGTGATCTCTTTACCAAGAAATCTTCTAGGTTTGTATCTTCTCAAGGCATTCTTTCATACAGTGATTTTTCAGTCCACACATACACACACCTCTCTTTCTCTCCTATATAAAAACTGAAATAACCAGCCACACGTTGCAGTACACTGGGACTACCTCTCCTCTTTTTGGCTGTGGCTGAAACTAAGTCCAGAGTTATCCTAAATCCTTTAGAAAAAAAAAAAAAAGCCAGGTCCTCATGAATAATTTCCTATTTATATTACACATTTAATCAGTATCAGATTTTTGAACCAAAACCAGCATTCAAATACGTGACCTCCAGCAGCAAGCTACAGGTTCCCAGTGAGCAGCTGGAGGTTGCCATCGCCACTCTCCATCCCCACACGCTTTTCAGACAAACTACAAACAGCCAGATTACCTCCGAGCTGCTCACTCTCGGACTCACTGCCTCTAGTATCTCCAGCCTTTATCTACACGCTCTTGAAGAAAAGCCAAATTTTAGCTTCCCTATATGCAGATGACAGCATTGGACACCCTCCTCCAAATGCCAGAAACCACTTCTGTTGAGAAAACCAATGAAATATTATAAAGCCCTAGGCCTGACAATATGGAAGTTTGATCCAAAAATGTTTCTTTTGAGATGACAACATGCTACACATTTTATCAAACAGTAACAGTTTCACTTTGAGACTGGTTTTCTTTCTCTCTCAGTTTTAGATCCTTCATGATTAGGAAAAAAAGGGGAAGACACTAAGCTTATTGTGGACAAAGCAAGTAGAGAAATATGAAGCCCCATCGTGCCATGGAATTATCAGACCACCAAAGCCGGTTTTTGGCAGTGTTCTGACTGACAAGTATAATCTAAATAAAACAGTAATTCTTCTACACAAAGACATCTATAGACATCTGCTTCAACAGCAGCATCAGAGAGAGCCTAAAACCTCCCAATGCTTTTCAGAGTTCAGTATTTCAGTACACAAAAAAAACGCCGAGTTTAATTTTTGCATTATAAAGGCAATCCTCCAGCACAGAGCACTGAAAACACCTTGCAGGAAATTCTCTGGATCCACAGAAACAACACTGGGGACAAAAAAAGTTTTCAATACAATGGTCATGTCACCTTAGGGGTGTTAACCTGAACAAGAAGGGAACCAAGAATAACCACCATTCAGCTGAAGCCTGATGATTTTTTCAGCTATTGTTTTTCACTCAACTTCAGCTAAATCATATTTCCAGAATCCTACAAGCAACAGCTGAACTCTTCTTAAACTCTCCACAGTGTATTCAGGTTCCTGCCTGTCCACTTGTTTCACATCACCCAGAAAAAAGACATTTAGAATATAGCCCTGTCTTTCTAAAGCTCTTATGAAGACCAGAATAAAAATGGAGAGGGGTAGTGTTTGGTTTGGTTGTTTGCTGGGGTTTTTTATTTAAAAAAAAAAAAAAAATACATATATGGTGTTTTATCCTGATACTCCTTTGAGAGTTTTTTGTTGTCTGTCCCGTTCCAGAAGCTGCCTTACCCACCCAGTAACAACTGGTTGGCTTCATCATTTAAACAACAAAAAAAAGGCATTTTTTTGCTAAACACGCTGCATCAAATGCTACATTTCCTAAGGTGGACTTGACTGGTTTTGCTACAACACTCAGATGCAACCTTGGCTTTCATGTGCACGGACTGTTACAACCCTGAGAAGTTTCAAAGTTCCTCCCTGAACTGATGCCATTCACTTGGCTGCTGATACTGCAACATCCGAGCTGCATCTTTTCCCACAGAGACGGGGACGAGGCAGAGCAGCGCCCATGGCAGAGCGGTGCCCGTGGCAGAGCGGTGGGAGAAAGCTCGGGATGTGCTGCCCGCTGCTGTGGCCAGAGGCAGAGCCCTGGGCTCCTGCACAATCTCTCCAGGTACGCCCAGGAACATCCTAAGGAGAGAATAATCTGGAAGAGGATTGCTAGATGCCAGTGAATGTACCCCTGCAAATTAAGCATCATCAGGAAGCCCTCAGAACTGTTTCCCACGGTGCCTCTGTTACATTAGTTATACGACTATAAATCAGGCTCCTGTACAGTAACACCCAGGATTCTGCAGTGGCAGAGCAAAATCTCAAGAGGACACGCCAACCTTTCCTCAATCTCTACTGGTACTCAGTGGGACGCGTGCTCTAGAGCTTCACTTGTGCAGGTTTGCTGCAGGATGAACTCTAAAATGAGGAGAAACGTTTGGGAAAGAGTAATGTTGGTTACATCTTTTACTTTCCTAGGGCACCACCACTAAAGAAGTTACAAGACAAAACAAGCACTTACGCTGTCTTATTTTTGTGCAAAGCCTCATTTGATTTCTTCCTGTGCCTTCCATTCTTTGTATTTCACACATCTCCAGACTGACAAGATAATGCTCTAGAAAACTGGCTGGAAAAGAAGGGAAGATGGGACCTACACTATGAGGTTAGGAATTCACACTTTGAAAGAAGTACAGTTTCTTCTGTGCTGCTGCCCAAACATTAACAGGGACACAAAGCATAACCGACTTTAAACTAGAAATAAACCCAGAGCACAAGACACCTCCTTGCCCATTACTGACAGGGACTGGAGCTGTCCTGAGCTGCCTTGCCCTGTTCCTTCGTTACCACGTGTAGAAGCCATTTAGGGAAATGAGGCAGAATACCTGTTCTTCCCTCGCTCCTCCCGCAGTGTACCCTAATCTTGTGCTTTAATCCAGCCCTTTGTGGGTAAGGAATAAGCCTACTCCTGCGTTTTAATACTGACTGTACGCATCAGGCCAAAACCTTTATACAAAGTGCCCTAAATATTCAGCCAAAAAAAAAGAATGACAAAATTGCACATTACTTTTGTTATTATACACTCTCCTTTACCATATGTCTAAGGTAAGCAGAATGCTATGTACAAAATGGATTGAGCCCTGGAGTCAGTCTGGACTGCCGAGGCTAGTGAACCTGAGGTAACACTCCATCACTTATTTACTGCATCTCTAAAGCATTTCAGATTCTAAGCTGAATATATATTTCACACAGTACCAAAACTTTTAAATATCCACAGGAAGATTTCGTTTTTATAGGCAATAAACATTAAATCTAAAGGACTGGAACATAAAAAGTGTTTTAATACCATATAAATCACCTTTCCCTAGACAGAATAAATCTCTGAAGGTTTTAAGGACTGCAATATAAATTTTTATGGCAAATTATCTACATAGAAATTACTTGCATGAGATGCACTTTCACTTCTCTTTCTCATTTGCATAGTGCTGACAATCTTTTCAATCACAACGTTCAATCCAATTTGGAAAGTCCAGAACACAATGCACTGAAATGCTGGGCTAAATGCTGGGTGGTTCCTGCTGCTCTTCATCAAGATTTTTTTTAACTGCTGCTCTCTCTCATCAAATGCAGAGGTAACAACACTAATATATAAAAATTAAGGCTCAGATGAATAGCTCCATCCGCTTTCAAAAGAATTTGTCAGTCTTTCTATCACTGAAGCCCTGCTACTAGCCCTGACAACTAAGAGGAGCTCATCGCATGCTGCAAGCAACAGTCCTCTAAAGCGAAGAGTAACAACAGTCTCAGCTGGAAGGGCTTGAATCGAGGAGTAACAGTCAAAATTGTTCTTTGGGATGCTCAGAAGGCACGTTTCCATTGTAAAGGTGCTACAGCACTGAGAGATTGTGATGGGGAGGAACTCCATCCGTGGGGAATCCCAATGCTCTGCTGGGACAGAGCTGACCCAGTATGGGCCACAGTCCCTTTTCAAGCAGGACATCAAGCTAGAGCCATGCTGGAGGACTCTCCCATCCAGCCTATGATGCTAGCTAAGATCCCTCCTTGGGACGCCTACAAAGGAGACTGATTGCAATGAGATGACAACCTCAGCCAGGTTTCTAAAAGGCCCCGACTTTCAACTAAACAGTTAATAACCACAGAGGGCGAGAGGCCGATTATTATCCACAGTGAACTAAGCAGCGATCACTCCCGAGAGCTTCTGTCCCAGCCTGTCGGCATAAATACTTCCTCATAACTAAAGGAGAAACATGCACAAGATGTGTAATTCCCGAGCCTCCAAAGCACACGCATCCTCAAAGGACAGGCAGCACAGAGGTGTGGTGTACCACTGTTACCAAAAATACTTCGGTTTATTCACCGTTTCATTACAGAGAAAATGTGCTGACAAGGATTCTCATAGAAAAGGCCAGAATTAGTTCTTGGAAAACCTCCTGTTGCCTTGGAATCAGGTCTGACATGTGCTCAGTGCTTCACCGAATTGTCCCCTCAAGGGAAATCAGAGTAAATACAAAGTTAAAGCACCCAAAGAACAGCAAAGTCCCAGGAGAGAAAAGAAAAAGAAGAGAAAAAAAAAAAAAAAAGGAGGGAAAAAGAGTTAAGAATAGCACTATATTACTTCTAATGTATATTGCCTTTAAAAAAACATATTCAGGACTTCTGTACTACCAATGAAATTAAGATAACACAGCAGAGGAAGAAACACAAGTCAGTTCCCAGACAGTTTCCTATGCTTCAAAGGTATTTACTTAATAAATACCACGTATGGACAGAATGAGATCATCAACCCAGTCATAAGATGGTTCTCCAAATTTTTAATGAAATCTTACACTGTATGATTTCAAGAGTGATCATCTGTGCACACTGCCTACAGGAAGCATATGCAGCAAGCTCCATTGCCAGAACGCCCCAAGATGTTGGAGGCTTTCAGATTACTGTTTGAGAAGGGGAAAGGAAAGGCCACTGAACTACATAAAACTCAGTGACTGGCAAAAAAAAAAAAAAAAAAAAAAAAAGAAAAAAAAAAAAGAAGAGAGAGGGTCATTTTTAAAACACAGAGTTTTGCCAATGAAATGAGGTATTTCCTTTCTATCTGATGGAGGAGTGAAGTGACATAAAGCTTTCTTCCATATGATTTCACAAGCTTTTATTACTTTCCTGAATTATCTTTGAATCTAGAGGATGGAATATTATTTTCTTTTGAAATACCAGGTTGTTACTAGTCTTCCCACTTGTACAACCCACAAAACCTATTAACATTTTCAGTAATTAATGCTAATACTTGAGAAAAAAAGCCATTGTGTTAAGAAATGCTTTAACAAGATCAAGGAAGAAAACAAGTGCTTCTCAGACTGTAGATAATTTATTTTGCTACATGGTATTTATTATTTTTTTCTACAGAAAACCAAGCAGTGATTACATATCACTGTATTCCAGCACCCATCTTCACGCTTCTCTTTTCCCTCTTTCTGCCCAAGTAACACTGCAAATCTAACAAAAATGCTTAAGTCCTACACCACAAAAAAATAAACATTTTCTTAGACCACCTCCTCCCTGAACTTCCCTTTATTTTGCAGGGAGGGAAGAGTAAAGCTTTTGTGCTTTTCTCCACTCACAGTCTTAAGGAGTTTGATAGACTGGAGGTGTCTTGGCTTTTTCTTTGTAATACCTTGAACCTTGGTTTATTTTTAATGACCTGAGTCCCAGTTTCAAACAGGGTTCAAATGCTCCAGGACCACATATATTGCTGCTTGAGACCCAGAATTATGCAGCTTTGCAAGGGGGATATCAAGACTGGCCACGGGGCTCTGCACTCAGAGTGGGAGCACACACACGGAATAGGTCAACGCGTGGCAGAAAGAACTAGGATTTTCCTTTAAGTCAGGCTGATGAACTTCATACTACTGGAACCAAGACATACTGAACTGGAAAGTTTGAGTCAAGTTGTGGCTGTTTTCCCAAACAGATCATGAAAGTACATTCAGCCCTACTAAACTCAGAGCAACCCAACTATGCATTTTATAGGATACTTATCTATGAATCAGCAGATCCCAGACTCAAAGGCCAGACATTCTTCCCACTCCAGCCTTTAGTCATTCGATCAGGAGAGACAAGAAAAAATTAACTGAAGAAGTTTTTACTGGTACTTTTCAGGAAAAAAGCAAGGGTTAAAAAAAAAATTCAACAAGAAATAAGGGAAACAGCAACCCTGAAGGCAGCAAATAGAGAAATGCCAACAGGAAGAAGCAGGGACCTGAGATGCCAAGGCAAACCACAGTGGCTGCTTTGGGGTGGGGTGGAGGGCATCTTCAAAATAACTACCTCTTCAGTAGCTTGAGCTACAGTCAACCCCCCAGCCTAATGCATCCAACCAAAAGGTAAGTAAATTCCCTGGAAAAATGAATACTTTTAAAGATTAAATGAAAGATGAAGAAAGGTTTGATACATGAGTCAAAAGGAGCCCTTTGAGCCCACAGAGTCAGGAAGAATCACAGAGCACAAGCTACACTTGACAGTTGTGACTCCATTCCACCAGCCCCTCTCCTCACGCAAACCCACGCTATGTTCCCTCAACTTCCTAGGAAAACCATCTAATTCAGGAAAAAGAAATAAAATCCACAGACCATTGGAGATCCTGCTATAATTTGGTGACAGAAGGCGGCACAGAGTGCTCAGCACTTTGGGAAATAAATCGTTGGCTGTTTGCTAAATTATGGTTTTGCTATTATAAGTTATAGTCATTTCAACTTAAATATTACTGAAAAATAATGCAAACCTACGTCTGCCCACAGGCACCAACCAGTAGCTGGGAGTTGGCTCCTGAGTATGCCTGAAGACTGGCTGCACTATGTATGTGCCAAGTGCACGGGGACAGAGGGTGGGGTTAGAGGGACCAGGGTTTGGGCTTGGTTTGCTCTACACGTTTTTGTGCAAAGGTTACGTTTAAGTGTCCCCAGCAAGCACCATTACTGCAGCATGGGCCCCAGACTGGGCAGCATGGGCCCCGAAGGCTATGACAGAACTTCACCGTTGATACCTTCTTCAATTACTTACCCTAAAATAATGTGGTTCTTTGGAGAAAACTGTAATCCAAAGCCTAAACCACAAGGCCTTTCTGGATGGTACTAACAAGACCATAGCATCTGCTGTCAAGTTTAATGAGTTCCCCCAAAGCTACAAACAAATCTTGGATAAATCTGTAAAACAAAATCTTTTCCTTCTGGGTATAGGTCAGTTCTAGAGTTAATTGACTTCTTCAGACTTTGCCCCTCAGGGGTGCCTCAGCTACAAAGCAGAAGAAATGGAGATATATGGCATATGTATGAATGTGTTGTCAGAAGACTGCTACTCAGAACTTCAAACACATTGCCCCACGGAAAAGATGAAATTTTTATTTCAAACACCCCCCTCCAAAAAAAAGGCTTGCAGTGAAAAATATCCAGCCAGGATACCCAGTTACTTCTGGGCAACTTGTCTGGCTTGGGCTGGTTTGCTCAACCATATGACCAAGCTACATCATTTCCCTTCAAATATATGCAGCAACTTTTCCTCAAGCAGATGTTCTCCTGCACACATCGGCTAAAAGGCACTGTCCTCTGGTTCTGAAGAGCAGTACTTTTAAAATACATATTATCATCTAAAGAACACTATTATTTCAGTAAGAATAATAATATAGTCAGTCCTCGGAACCCTTCCACCCCTGGGCTGAGGCTGACTGCTTAGACAGGACTCTTACGATGAAAGTCCTAGGCCAGGCTCAACCCTAGATGGCACTGCTTATCTCTCAGTGGTGTGCTCCTCGCTCGGCTGCAGGAACCACACCAATGAACCTACCCATCCTATCACAAATTATACACTCAGAGTATACGTGGAAACCTCAGCCACCCTGGAGCAGAGGACCTACGCGGCTGCCATGCCCCTCTAGAGCCATCCCAGGCAGAGCAGCAGCCCCCTTTTCAGAGACACCATCTCATTTACGTGTCCCAGTGCTATCATCACCTTCTACTGAAGGACAACCATTCCTCAGCCCACCAGATGAGAGTACAGACATCTGCTCCTGAAGAGCAAGTTGATAACTGCATTTTGACATGCCTATCAATTGGAATGCCTTGCTCTACAAAGTTAAGCAATAAATTCCCAAACTGTTTCCTTAAATAATTTACTGAAAGAGATTCCACCACAGAAGAAAAATACCCCAGAAACCGATATTAGGGATACCACAAACACAGCTCCGTTCTGTCCTGCAGAAGGTGTCAGATTGTAATTTTTTTAACATTGTTTCTCAATTACATGCTAGAATCACATATCTAAATCACTGACAAAGAGCTAAACACGACTTGGTAATGGGTATTTTCGGAGTTGCCCATGACTGGCTAGTGCTTTTCAGGTGACACAGTCAATGTTAACACACATTCCTCTTTTTTGTTGTTGCTTTTTTTGGTGGTTGGGTTTTTGTTTGTTGTTTGGGGTGGGGTTTTTTATTTATTTTATTCTTTTTTGTTCTACAAAAGCAAAAGATTTTATAATTTCAGAACAGACTCTAAAGTTCTCACTATTTTCCAGAGAAAACTGTGATGTAGGAACAAAGGAATGCCCTCCTGCTGCTGCCCCAACAGGACGGGACTCCAGGTGACAGTGCTGTGCTCTGCCCTCTGCTTTTAAGGGGTCCCCGTTTACCTGCGGATGTCGATCAGCAGAGCAAGAGAGCATCTCAGGGCACCATTTGAGAAGAGGGACTCTGCTGTTCCCCCACTGCATGCGAAAATTAAGAAAATTAATTTATCACTGTGCTTTTTATAACCCGGGATGTTGTTAAACTGTCACAGATTATTATCATTTCAGATAGATTTGATAATAGTTTTGACATAAAAACGCAGGTACTTTTTTTGTTTTCGGGAGACTGGAAATGACAAATCAACTCACTGTCAGCTCACAGTCTTGCCTATCTGCTCTGATTTATTTACTTATTTCTACTGTCAGCGAGCCAAAACCAGGGGAACAATACCTGTAAGGGTGACCCAGTAAACAGGAGGGACTGGCATCTTGTTGGAAAGCAAAGCAGGAATGCTCTCCAGGCACGTTCTCCACCCATCCTTCCCCCTGCCCTTCAACATTACCCCAGATCAAGTGGGGTTTTGTTGCCAGCAAAAGAAACTGGTAAGGAAAAGGTGCTTATTACTACTCTGTTTCTAAACCAAGTTTAGCACCCTGAGGTGTTGACAAGGGACTCTGGTTTAGATGGCAAGTTTGAAAGAGGATCCTTTTAAAGATACCATACCTCCAGACTTGCAAAAGGTGGGCATCAAATAGTTAAGAGAGTAATCAAACCTGTCAGGGAAATATTATCAAGGTTGGTAAAAGACATGTCATTTAAGAAGGGCAGTTTGAAAATTCTGGTAAAGTTTTAAGAAGCTGATCTCAGTCTTTTCTGCACGAACAGAAAGTGGATCAAGTTAAAGTCCTTCCAGAGTGCAAGGTGCATTCACAACCAAGTCAATATTCCTGTTCCACAGAAAAACTAATTAAACAACAAATGGGCACTACTGAACTCTGGGGAGAGTTTTAATGATCCATCTTCAAGTATCAGGTTAAAGGAGTTATTTTGTTTACAGAAAGATCCCACAGGTTCTTGTTATCTTCTTTTTTTTTTTTTTAGAAGTCTCAAACCTACATTAAAAGGTGACATGATCTTTCTCCATGATTAACACCGGGGAGACTACGAATTTACTCGGTAGGAAGCACACACTATTTTTTAAACACTGTTTACAAGAAAGGTCATCAGATTTATTAGATATGGTTGCCCAAGTGACCCAGACCTTCCAATACTTCTTAGTAACCGATGTCCAAATATAAATGTCAGTATAAAAGAACGCGGAGTATCTTGTACTACTCGTATCTGACTCAAGGGAGACAGTAAAGTCAAGCAGCAAAGGACAAGTTTTCAATTTGACTAGACGGAGCACAGACAAAAAAAGGCATCTTTAAACAAAAGAAAGAAAAGGAAAAAATAAAAAAAATGGCACTAGGTACACAGCACCTTGCAGGAAATCCCGCCAGATAACATCTGCTACTTAAAACCGGGATTTTTTTATTGTAATGACATCATTTGCATAGCTCGTCTTAAAAAAAAAAAAAACTAAAATAAGAGAAAATCTTTGAAGAAAAATAATGTTATTCTGCCTGCCCCAGTACAGTGCAAATTCCAGGGCAAAGAAAAAAAGAAAAGGATTGCTGTGACAATTACAAAGAGGGGGGGTTTTATACCTAGTGCTGCACATTACGGTGTAAGAATGCCTTCAGTTTAAGCTACAAAAGATAAAGAGAAGTTGGGAAACCTGTTTACATTTTTGTCTTTGCACAATCTTGTGCATTAGCAGGCCAGCAATAGTAACGAAAGTAACTCGTCACAAACAGCTCAAGCCTGCCAGCAACGAAAATTAATGGGAAGGCAAGGATTTTCTTTTGATGTTGGAAAGACTC
This sequence comes from Megaceryle maxima, assembly GCA_024605025.1. Taxonomy (NCBI): domain Eukaryota; kingdom Metazoa; phylum Chordata; class Aves; order Coraciiformes; family Cerylidae; genus Megaceryle; species Megaceryle maxima. The sequence goes on from JANHGN010003248.1 coordinate 30,289, forward strand.
CAGTAAAAACTGGTTTGTACATGGGAACATGGTGTCAGACTAGAAGAGAATCAGCTTGTCTGACTTGTGGTTTTCTTGACAACATTCATCTTCCCTTGGCCTGATAGAGAGCAATTAGTGCTTGTCAGTTGAATCATGTGTTATTAAGATCATTCAGGCATTTTTTAATTATGATTACCTAAACAGACAGCAAAAGAAATTCTCAAGCAACTTTAACAATCCACTTCCTTTTCAGCTGCTTCCAAGTATTTTCTCCTTTAATGTTTTAAAAGCAAGGTGTAGTATTTTACCTGCAAAAACCTGAGCACCTTTTCCATTTAAATAAATAAATAAATAAAAATTAAAGGGCACTGTAACCTAAACTCTAAGTACTATCACTTCCATCAGATGCTGCCTGAGTAATGATTGGTTTTCTTGCAGTTAAAAAGTAGATCGGTCTTCTATAAACCCAGTAAGCCGTTTTATATGCCAAGACTTGTTTTAAAACAACATCTAAACCAATACCTAAGAGGTTTATAATGTTACAGCATTCCTTATACATACTTCTTTCTTTCACCATCGCAGATTTAGTTTCAGGATACGAACAGTGTCAGGAATGACATCATCCCTGGGTGTTGTTTAAAACTCCTCCCCAAGTAAAATGGTTTCTTATCACTGACTTGGACAGTTTTTCCCACTGAAAAGAAAGCTAAAAGCAAGACAAGACTAGACATAAAGTTTCCAGTTATTTAATTTCTAGATATCAGAGTAATTGAATTTTATAGAACTTGCACGGATGAGCTCAGGATAGCTCCAGTTTTACATTTGAGCTTGGAATACCACTTTTAGAGCAACACTACTGTTTCTACCCTTTGGCATTTCTCCCTTCTCCTTATCAGGGGATTTTTCAAGTTTCTATATTAACATTTCCCTTTTTTACTGCTTGCTGTAAACCCTGGCCCACAGAACTTGCAAGCTCTTCTTGCTACACCATCTGTTCCTGCACAAGGCCAGCATGGCATCCACCAGGAACTGGAAATTCCAAGTCCCATTCTGTGAAAACACTGATATCCCTATGAACCACCAGCTCTTAGTGCATCAGTGAGCTGTGCATTTACAGCACAGATGCAAAAGAAGCTGTTTTAAAAGGAATACACATTTCAAAACAAACAGAGTAAATATTTAGCATGCACATTGATTTTAATAGGCATCAAAATCTTGCTCCTAAAATGAATGATATTCAAGTATCTATTACCAATTCCCAGAAGTACATCTAATGAAGGATCCTTGAGGATTTTTCTTTTGGGAAAGATTCTTAACATTTGTTTGCAGCAACAGCAGGAAAACACAACAGTCATAAGATGACTTTTCCTACCATCAATACTGTGTTTAATACCATATTTAAAGGGGCAAAGCCTCATACAGGGAATATCAAGTATTTTAGGAAGAAAACAGATGGTAACAGCCAATTTCCTGGAGTAGAACAGATGAAAGTTAATGACACACTTTCCAATAAACACCTAAAACATTATTAAAATGTCAGCCAGGTGGATGAAGAGACTACTTGGTGCATACAGATAGTAAAGCAACAAAAACCATGCAAAAAAAACCAACCCCAAAACACACAAAACTTAAAAAAAAAAAAAAAATTACCCCAACAATTACTAGGATTATTTTCAATTTGGTTTTCTTACAGGTTCTGGTTCCAGTATATGACGTGTCATTCTTCCATCGGGAAGAATCTTACAGAGTAGTTCCGAAGCACAGCGAAGGAAAGGAAATTACTCATTTTTAGCTGAGTTCTGTGCAGAACTTAATTTGCAGTTTATGATCTAGTATGGAAATATAAAGGCTGAAGAAGGCAATGCTGACCAAACCAGTTCAATGTCTCTGTACTGCTGCCGATGCCTGAGAAAGCAGACAGAAGACTAAAGCGACATCCAGGACTCCACCACCTTCTGAGGAAACAGTTTCCTGGCCAAAATGATTTTATAAAATAATTAATTAATTAAATCAGCATTCTGCTTCCTAAATTAAAAATCTGAGTGAATCCTTTTTGCTGCAACAGCTGATCATTATCCAAAGCAACTACCATCATCAACATCAGATTGGATATATTCAAGGCATAATTAAATAGGTCTGAAAAAAGAAATTAGAACAAACAGGAGTTCTTTTATCTTGGATTCAACATCCCTTAGTAACACAATATTCTAAGGAATCTAATGTTCTCATTTCATTGCTTAGTCTGTGCCTACCTTTAATAATTTTTCTTACTCATGGGCAATATAATATTTTAATACAAGGCTTGTCTTTTGTATAGACTTGAAATATTCATATGGTTTTTTTTAAAAAAAAAAGATCAGACATTGGAATTTCTTGCAAGATGCTGCTTTAGGGTTTAAATAATTTAGGCCTATGATAAATACAGCTAGAAACTTTGCACGCATGAAAGTTACAAAATTTTTTTTTTTTATTTAGAAAGAAACTACTCTTGGAATCATACCTTCTATTGAAGTCATCAAAAACGTACTTAGAATACTAAAATCATTTAGTCTTATTTCTAGACACCAAGGATACTAGCAGGTAGGAAGAGCAAGCCAACAATTTAGCTACTGTAGGTAGTTTCTGGATCAGAATGACTTCTGATTTTTGCTTCAGATTCTTCTGCTTTCTACAAGAGGGCTCATGACAAAGGAACACACTCCCATCGATTAAATACCATGCTTGGCAGCCACGCATACTTTAAAATACCAATGAGGCTCTCACTTTGTGCTGCCATACGTATTGTGAGTCAAAGCCTCAGGCTTACTGAAGGCTATGCAGTAATACCACCTTTTAAGCAGGCTGGTTTTTAATACAGTGGTGGATTTTGATTACAGGAATAGAAGTCCTCCCCCTCCTTTTTTTTTTTTTTTTTTTTTTTTGAATAATCACTCCCTTTGGCCACCAGTAAAAACACTTGAGCAAACCAGTTCTTGCTGAGACAAATTCTCCATCTGCAAGCTATGTCTAATGTCAGCCCCCCCCAAACAGCAAGCACAACTCACCTTCTGTTAACTTTAAGCAGTCACACCAAAGATTGCAACTCCCTGCTCGGGACAATTCCTACTGTTCAGTAAATTGCCTGATATTTGTTGCTGCCCCTCCATTAGATTTTTCCAATCTTTCTTCCAGAAATTGCCAAAACAATGTCAAATAAAAGCTAACCGTAAATCCTCGGGTCTGTAATTCTGCTACTTTCCTGTTCATTAGTCACTTTTAGTTAGTTAGTGTATTATTCATTCTTGTTTCTAATACTCCTCCCTCCTCCTCCCGCTGATAATCCACCGATGTTGATATAATCCACAAATACCATCAGTCACATCAGTTTGTGCTGCTGCCTTGAATGCTACCGCAAAAAACTCCAGCATGCCACTTAGATTAGACCACAGCATTCAGGCGATGACTTAAGGGCAGCCACCTTGCTGCTCATTTAGAGGAGTAAAATGCAAGCCCCATTAGCTGGTTTCTTACCAGTTTATTAGACTTGCTGTCAGGGTATCCGAATATAGACAAACTAGCAGCTCCCCAACTCCCACACTATCAACAGAGGTGAACACTCGCTCTTGATTCTTTTAAATACACAAAAAATAATCCCCGATTTTAAGAAAATTCTGCAAAGGCTCTAAGGCCACACCCATGCCAGAATACTTATAATAAAGAGCACTCTAAGAACAGTGAAGTTAACTTGGTATTAACTTGGTATGTGCTGATTTTATCTGGAACACAATAGGACCTTACAGCACAGCTAAATATTTTCATTTACCAGTGAAACAAATCACCATGAAGCCTCAAGCACTATTTCTATGATTTTCAATAGATTCATTTTGCAGCAATGTGTTCTTAAGGTGGAAACCAACCCTCAAGAAAGTAAGGTAAGCAGAGATAACGGAAAAAGATAAGAGACATTTTTCTCCTCTTAGTTTATGCACTCCAACCATACATGAACTATTGCACATGCACAGTTCCCTTCCCTGAAACTCGTCTGCACCACAACAGTGAAGAGAACTGCGTTTAAGAAAGTGCAATTACAAGACCACAAAGAACAAAAGAACTGACTAGAAGGCAGAACTCTTAAATGTCTGTATCCGCTACGTGAAACAAAGGTTTCTGTTTGTCTCTTAGGTCAGTACAGACATGGGAGCAGAACTGAATGTAAAAAAAAAAAAAAAAAAGCTTTACTGATAGAGCCGTAACTGCCACCAGCACACATGGTCCACTGCATAAGCATGCAAAAACATCTGATCATTCCATATTGATTTCAGAAAAATATATTGAAATGACTTCAAATTGGGACTAGCCATTTGTTACATATTTCATTAAAATCAGTGTTCTGTAGAAGTCCAGACAGATTCTTCTCATTAGTCATTATGCTTCATTAAAAAGCAAAATTCTTCTAGCTGTCCTCAAGAATTCTGCTGGTTTTAAAGTACTTTCATAGAGGGGGAAAAAGGAAAAAAAAATTAAAAAGAAAAAGGAATTTCATAGGAGTTAAACTTCTGAGAAAATACTGAAATAGATTTGGGTTGTTTTTTCCCCCCCTTCCTTCCTCTTTGTGGAGGACAGAAAGAAGGAGAGCATGTGTATTGTGTTTGCCTAAAAATCTGAAATCAAATTTGCAAAAGGCATTCCCGTTCCAATCCACTTGTTAACCAGCCCCAGCAAAAGATGCATCGACACAGAGAAGCACCGTCCCAATTTGAAAACTACTGCTTTCAAAATAATTTGCTTACATATACAATTTATTTGCAGTGCCATCAAGAGCAGCTACAGCTCAGGCAGGCAGGCACACCTCGCTCTGCTGCCTCCTCGGAGGTATAATTTAGTAGTTTAAAAGGAGTCCTCAAACTAATTTTGAAATGTTAAGCACAACCTCTTGAAATCTAAAGAAAACAGTGAAGCAAAGATAATCACTGTAAGTATTTCTTTCACAGCTGAAAATCATCCAACTCTAAATCATCCCCACAAGAAAACTCTACTGTATTTTACAGAAAAAACTAGAAATTCGAGCAGGCTAGAACAAATGGATGGTCTTACTCTCTAAAATGAGTGACACTCTAAACATACCCACTAGCTAAAAATACAGTAAGTCTGAAAATACATGTCAGGCGTCTTCACAGTACCCTGCCCTCCACCCCAATCCTTCCCCTCCTCCCACACTACTGTAAAAATTTAGGCAGCTTTCAGGGGCTGAGAGTCTCACTGACTTCATTAGGATCCACAGATGTTCTTAAAAATCTGTTAAAAAGAGAAAATCAAGTCATTAAATATCTGAGTCTCTGTTTTCTTTAATAACAAATGCTTCTACTGAAACCTGAATTAATTTTAAGGATGACTAAAAGCCCTAGAAATTAAGAGCATGAAGCCCATCACTTTAAAGTCTGAATCACCCAACTTAAAAGATTATCGAGTTTATGGGAAGAAACCATTACTTACTCTCACCTAGAAAATATCGACTAACAAAACCAAGCCTCCTGCTGTCAAGGAAGAACCATCCTAAATCTTTTACATAAAGGCTCTATAATAATAATAAAAAAATAACCTAAGCGTGCAGCAGCTGAGCAGTGAGAACAGGCACGAAGGACTATCCATTTTATTCACTGGTGCAGGAGAATTCATCAACAGTTGGGCAGAAATGCAAGTTAGTTCAGTTCTACAATGTATTTTTATAAAGAATATATAAAAAATAGCAAGACAGGGGAAGACTGGGAGGAAAAAAAAAGTTTCAGGGATTTGCTTCAGAAGCAGCAAAGAGCACAGCAAAGAAGTATGAAGTTTGGCAGGGAGAAGAGGCCAGGTGGCAGAACATGCAGTGCAGGAGACACACGAGCATTAAAGGACCTCAGTGGCACAAACAACTTTCTAGCAGATAGAGGGAGAGCAGGAAAAACAATTGTGATCTCCAAGCAAAGGAATAACAGGTGAAGAATGTGCTGTGAACAGGGTGAGCTTAAAATTAATGCACAGTTCCCAGGAAAATTACAGATTTTCAGAACAGATCACTTTTATGTAAACAAGTGGCTCATATAAAAGTCTAAGTTGACCTGCATCACCATTACTCATTTCCACTGTAGGAAACTATTTTCCTTACAGAAGGGGAAAAAAAAAAAAAAAAAGGGCACTGAAGTTATTCCCCCCCCAGGGAAAAAGTAAGGGCACCTCTTGTTCCAAGTATTATTAGAAAATAGATAAGCACTAACGTGAATTACAGTTTGACTGAATAAGCAAAGAGCACCTTTAAAAGACAGCACAGCCTCAGAATACCACAAAAAGTAACAAGAGAAATCGCTGGCTTCTGCGACATTGGCAGTTCTCACTAGCCCACTTCTGGGGTTTTTTCCCATTCCCAAGCGCGGTTCAAATCACCCCAACTCCCAGACCATTCAATGCTTCTTTCAATAGTGGTTTAGTGCAAGAATCATTGATCTTAACATCTCATATTATGAGAAACACACCAGCAAGATACTTCAAAATACAGCAGCTGGAACTGGAAAAATCAGGTGGGAGCAGAGGCCAGATACCTGTTGAATGTGATGCAAAGCTGCCTGTTCTTTTCAGTTCCAAAGCGGCCGCTGGTTTCTGGGCAGCCGTAGCAGCCGCGCGTGGCGTTTGCTGCTATATGCCACTTAGAAACTGCCCCGTGATCGTGAAGCTATCCAAGAAGCCTCTCTCCTACTTAATGCTAATCGATTCGCAGGCATTAGTACCGAGATAGTGTCCATGTCTGCGCAGTTCAAACACATCATTATACAAGATACAGATATTTTATGGATCAAAGAAGAGGCAAGCAGAGCCCTCCTTCCCTAAGCTGGCTCTCTGCACTTTATAAATGTCTTTTTGTGGTCAAGTCGAGGGTAAAAGCTCCACCATGTGGGAGAAGCTCAGCACTAGCCCAGGTGAACACAGGCTTTACTCGTGGTGGATGCACAAAGCATCATCCTCACAGGTACCAGGCAACAGCGCAACCACCGAGACATTCCAACAGCCACGAGATCCAGAGAAGGCTCCTGCAGCTCAAAAGCCATAATCACCATTATGACATTTCTTAATTTAAAGCACATTGTTACTGCATCGTGTACCCACGGATCATTAATACCTGTCAGCTAGGAGAACGAGGTAGCTCAGAGTACTTCCCATGCTTTTGTTTTGTGAAAGAGTAACTTTTTCCAGGGCTATGAATAATACTCGGTGCTGTACGACTGAAAACAGTGAATAATTGCAAAAAAAAGCAACCCTTCCACGCTGCAGCGAAGCGACCGACGGCCAAAACAAACATATTATGGCTGCAAAGGAAAGTAATGTGTCTGTAATTTTAAACTCTGTCCACTTTAGTAGTTCAACAAGTTTTTATCTCACCCAACCAACCAAAGCAGTACCACAGAGCACGGAACATGCGTGAGCCGACCCGTAAGGTGTACGTGTGCAGTGGTGGGGAGCAGCAGGCAATTCAAACAGAATGACACCTGGGATACTTCATGATAAATCTACCTTCAAAGCTCGATACAGTTATGATAAACAAGCAGGATACTATTTCTAAGCAACTAAAAAATTGACAAGAAAAAATAATAAATTAATAGGATACTACCAAGTCTTTTATATTCACGAGTAGTCACAGAACTCATCAGCAAGACCAAAAAGAAAGGAAAAGAGAAGATGTTTACTATGAAAAATACCAAAAAATAATATTAGAAACCAGTGACAATGTTTCAGGATTGCATTTACACCAATAAAAGGGAAGAAGCATTAAGTATTCTTCAGCATCAGAACAATTTTTAAAGCTCATTTTAGAAGAAAATAATTGCAGAAAATATCTTCCGAATTTTAACATATTCACTGCAAGTTGTTTTTTTTTTAAACCAAGAGCCTAATCAGCATACAGGGACTAGGGTTTCAGCAGCGACTACTGATTTTGCAGGTGCTTTTTAGTAGCCCCATGTGAACAGCCACCCTATTTATCGAGTTGATTAAGCACGTGTGGGAAAGAAAAAAATAAAAGAGGCAGCACTGTGTGTCAGGGGAGGTGTTCAGCAGGGTGCGTTGTGAACACGCTCCCCAGTGCTGCCCACACCCAGACGATCCACAGTGGCCACGGACCAAAGGCCAACCAGCTTTTGCCCTCCCTGTTTCAGGACACACGAAGTACCACCAGGCAGGAGTCCAACACAGAGGGTACTGAGTCATGAGGCAGGAAAATAGGGAAAGGGAGTTTCTTAAATGGACAATCTCTATTCTGTGGGTGACACCTCAGAGATAGAGAGGTGCATGTGATCTCTATTTTTAAAGAGCTGGTAGACTGTATACTGAAGAGAACAGTAAGGAGGAGGGTATCGTGACCCCTCACCTCCCCCTGCTGCCCCCAGCTCCAAGCGGCAGGTCAACTCTTGCTCTGCAGCTGCACCAGAGCCAAGAAGCAGCCACAGCCCCAGGGAGCCCCTTCCTGGCACTTCACGCTTCCACCGTACCTGCTCCCCAGCCAGGGAGCACTCCCAAGCCACAACCAGCACACAGAGATCCACTACCCTGCCCAGTAGGGGATACAACCCTGAGACCTGCCTGGCCTGATCCAGACACTGTCACCTGGACAGCACGGGGTGGCCGCACGTACACCACCTCCTCCACCACACCCTGGGCTTTCCACGCTGCTAACAGGTTGCATGTGGATGATCTGACCCAGCTACTAACAAGCCACAAAGAGCTGATCAAACGTGGTCAAAAGGCTGTCAGCTGCAAAGTGCTGCTCTCCGTGTGGAGCTTGCGGAGACACCGAGGTTTCCGGGCAGATCGAGACAGGTTCCAAACGTTTGGGGAAGCGCACTGGAGTTTTCAACACTGACATGACAAGCTGGCTGGGCGCCACGAACAACAGTGCTCGCCCGGGATCACACGGCATGGGAGAGCTCAGGGTGCTGAGGAGAGATGTTCCAGCCAACCAGCATGGACAACCATCTCCAGAGCCTCCACTGGTGTTCCCAGGCTGCCAGACACCCCCAATACACTGAGCAGCACCATACCAGCAGCCAGCTTCTCTGCAGCAGTCCCTGGTGAGATACCCATGTTCAAAACCATCCCAAACAAGCCCTCCCTTTTAAAAATCTTGTCCCTAGAGCCTGACCCAGGCTAAGTAGGTTGATTTTCAAGTATTTAACATCCAGTCGGATGTTCAGCTGTCTGGAGGGGAAGATGGGGGGGGGGATAAAAATCAGCCTCTGTCATCACTACCAAGAGCCGACTCCTATACCCACGTAGCCAGTTGGCACTAGCCAACCATATCTCCATTAATCTGAATTTATGCTAATTCTGTCACTCATCATTACCAGTCAGTCACTCCTAAACCAGCTCTCTGGGAACACCCCAATTAAGTTCTCTCCCTACTAAGGAGAGATGAAGATAAATTTCAAGAACTACTTTTTCTTAAATTTAAGGCTGAAATAGAACCAAATTTCTTGAGGCTGGTAGAAAAAGACTGAATAAAAATACCACACAAGCACTTCTTTTTTTTCCCAAGATGAGCTATCTATACAAAACTAACTTAAACATTTTCAGTGCCCATAAGGTAAGACGAGTTCACCGAGCACATTGCTCCCAGCCACTCTGATAAAAGACAGGCCTACTCCTAGCGTCAAACCACCTCAGATGCCTCCACCAAGGTCAACACTACCTTTGGAGTTGGACTGGACTCTCATGTCAAATAATGGCACTGTATTAGTGCAATGGCACTGATTTAGGTAACTGTTTTCACACTACCAACAGTCCTTCAACTACGGCTTTTACAAAATTGCACTCGTTTTAGATTCACATTTCCCTTTAACCTACACAGAGCTCCAGTGAGTTCATTCCCAAGGCATGAGCAGGACGCTCACGGTGTAACACCGCTTTCCACAACATCCCACCTACCCTTAACTCTTTTATTTGACCAGCAAGGAACAGTTACATACCCCTTCACTCTTGGTATATTTACAAATGTACATAATCAACATCTCATCAACAAAGGTGGAACTACTACTGCAAAGCAACCATGACATGGGCCAGGCCTCCCATGCCTGGCAGGAAAAGACTGCTGCTGCCTCACTGCAGAGCTGGTGGTGATGGATCTGCCCGACAGCTTCATCTTAAGGGTACTCTTATGAAACTTTCCTTCCTGTTTTGTAAAATCTGAACTTCTTCGGTATTAAAAATATGAATTGTATTAAGAATATTAACTGAAGCATTAATAAAACTTATTGGGGAAAAAAAAGCCTGCACCACCTGAAGCTTTTACACACACCAAAACTAAGTGGCTATCTGGATAAAATGCTAATGCCTCCGTGCAACTGGAAGAGAAAGCATTCAGAGGTACATAAATCTATTTTATGTCTCATCTCTGGAATTATCATTATGTCAGTATCTGCAGTGGAACTGAAATGAACTCAAGAGACATACAATGTATTGAAGTCACCAGCAGCGCTTCCGACAGCAGTGAAATATTCATTACGGGTTTGACATCTAAATTCTGACTTGCACCGATCACGCTTAACTTGTCAGGTGTCTGATGATCCCAGAACAAGGCAATATATCCATAATCACTCATTTCAGTGGTCCATAAGTTTTGGATTCAAAATACCAAGTACTAGGCAGTATTTTATTTATACACTCAATGCCGATAGAGCGCAACCTTGTCATTGTTCAAACGGCTTCATCTGTCTCAGCATTTAAAATTAAGTTGAAAAGAACTACTAGTGCTTTTAAGTGTCTTTAAATTACATTAATTGCATTGTTAAGCACTTTAACAACCCTATGAAGGAAGCTAAGTAAATCACTGCTGAAAAGTAAGCCAATAGAGACACCTCCAAACCTCCACGCAGAGAACAGAGCTGTCGAGAACCACCAACTGCAGACCGAGGATCTCCCAACCGTGATGAGATCAGAAGCAAATCAAAGCAGAGGCTACTTTTACCATTTGCCCAGGCAATGAGCTCTGTCAACATCAGCTACTGCAACATCAATATCCTGTATGCATGGAGAACCGTGGAGAGCACTGCAGTTATGCTGTCATGATTCTATTTAGGCCCTGTCCTGCTAGCAGGCAACTGATGTCATACGCCTGTATACAACAGAAACAAATTCACAACCTAGAAATTTCTGCTGGCGAGAGATCAACAGGCTGTAATAAGCACTGAAAACAAACTATCCAGCCTTTAGCCAGAGCTCACTGATCTTTGCTTGAGCTATTTGTACAAGGCTAAAGCTTCACTGCTTCCACTGCAGAGATGACATTACCAGTGTCAGCAGCCATCTGAAGCAAAGCCGGTGTTGGTGACCACAATCCTCAGACTGTGAGATCTACAAACTCACTGTATGGGATCCTACATCCTGTGTAGCTGAAGACCATTTACAGGTGTGGGGGTCAAACAGCTTGACACGGATATTCTCGTGCAGTATAAATTAAGCTTGCCTGTACTGACACGCAGAACATTTGAACATCAAGCACAGAACAGCAGCCTCTTGCTGACAAATTCTTAGAGCAACAACAGGCACACGTTGAACCAAACACGGGTTCAGACTGTTTTAAGAATAGCAATTATATATCCAGAGATACTTGATATACCGAGAAGAAACAAAGGAATGAAATGAAGAAACTCCAAAGTTTCAAGCCATCTGTATATATCCATACTGAGTAGCAAACCATCTGTATTATATTCTTAGATGAGCTAAAGCAAACCACTGGCACCAGTGCCAAGTTTGGCAGCAGAGACGATTTGGATCGCCACCAACGAGAATGAGCTACCATGCCTTTTAGAATAAATTTTGTAGCAAACACCAAGAGGGTTGATCAACACAGATTATCACAGCTACAACAAGCCAACTAGTTTAAAAAACAGTATTTGCCATCCCACAGTATTTGATTTTGTACTTGTATGATACACTCTGTGCCGAAAAAAAGAAATGAAACTTTTCACTATCCCCGTCCCCCAGGGAAATGGGTAAAACCACTCAAACAGGTTTAGTAGAACAGCACGAAGCAGCTGCACATGGTGTCACCAAGCCTGGTGCCTCCCATCAGCTAACGCAGGAGTTCACAGCCACATTCCAGCACATCAAAACCCTGGAGCAGACAGGTGATGTGGGCAACCGCACCACAAATGGAACGCTCACTACCATTTTCTGAGGCACGGGTACATGCTCGGAAGGTCTCCCACTTCAGTGGGGGATAAGCCGTGGCTTGAGACATGGAACAGGCCAGCAGTACCAACTGACCAGTGCTCACTGGCATTGTCTTCTCCAACTCCAGCCTCTACCATTCTACAGCACCCTGTTTCTCCCAGGAAATTCCATCTATCCTTTGAAGTCTAGCCTAAATGTCAAAGGCAAAAATACCAAATTATCCTCGAGGATAAAGGTGCCGATGTAAAGAACACTGACTACCTCCAGTAATTTTATTTTCATATTTTAAAAGGGTCCAAAAATAACTATTCACCACCTTTTCCTTTGCTCGAGATTTTGAGAACAACCCGCCTACCAAAAAGTCTAATTCTCTTAGCGCTAAGAATTTTGCATGGGTGGAACTCCTTAGCTAAAAGTGATGATAAATAACACCTCCTCAATCCTGCAATCTCTAGAAACAGATTACAAAAGTTAATATACTAACTTGGTTTGCAATGTTAAGCCAGCATTTCCCAACCCTCTGATGTCCACCTGAAGTACACCAGGTGAGACATCAAGATCAAGGTAGCACAACACAAAGTTCAACTGTCTTGGTCATTTCCTACCCTCTCTACCTTCACTGCCATGTACGTTACGTTATCAAGTGTAACACACTAGCAGGACCAAATGGACTGACAGCTCATCCGCCACACCCCACAGGCAGCTTCACAGGACCCTCCACTGCGCTAGGAAGCACAAGATCAGCCCAAGTTGAAGGTACAAACGTCTGATGACACATTTATTTTTCCTGCAGTATTCACACAGCACATGGGTGTTAAATCAGCAACAATAAGCAGAGTTTTTTCAACCTTTTGTACAGTTTATCTACAAACTATGCTAATCGATAAAAAACAGTGTCTAGAAGTTCAAGAACTTGGTGACACATTCTTCTCGACTACAAACCTGCCACACAAAGAAAAGTAGAACACTTTATTTTTTTTTAGTGCAGAGCACCTTCTAAAGTCTCAAAGGTATCGAAGAACAGCAGAACAATCTTCTTCCCCAATAAAACACATTTGCACTTTACACATATTGTTTAACTCCATTCAGAATCCTCTTATGAGAAACTTATTTTATGAGTCTGCCAAAAAGGATGGTTACCAGAAGCATAATAGCAGTAAACTGTAACGGCTGACATGGAGTGTATTTTTTAAGCAATTATGACAGACGTTTTAAAGGCATAAAGCTACAGAGTTATAAATCCATTTAGAGACCCAGTCATGGAAAAATCAGAAGGCTACCAGAAGGTTCAAACCCTCACAGCAGTCAAATATCGCTCCTCTTCCCCTGCAGACCGTAGCAGCTACAGGACCAACTCCACTGTGAATTTCAGCACGTCAAAAGAACACATTGAGCACTAAGGTACAATGACCAGGGAAAAAAATGAAGACCCTTTGAAGGAGGATGCAGCATGTATGTTACAAAGCTCAGAAAATGATTATCACTTAAGGATTGCTAGATCTGTTTTAAAATACTGTTTCTTTTCAATTTAATTAATCAGGGCTGCACATAATATCTTAGGTTCTATGAAGGCATATTTAATAAGACAGTCTAATATAGAGGGGGGGTGTCTACAAAAAGTACTCTATGAAAGTAGAATACTGTGGATGTGACAAGTTCTATTCAGATCTCCCCAAAACTTGCACACAAATCCTATCTACAGCACCGAACGGATGGAGGAAATCAGGGAGAGCCAACTTGCCAATGGAGCACGTAACTTTACAGAACAATCGCCGGTTATCAAAATTGCATAAGCCAAGAGACAACACTAACTATAAATATGACTACCAGCTATTCCACACAACCCAAAAGCACCCTGCCAAGCCCTCCTTCATGTTCTCTCTCACACAGACAAAGGCCTCAAAGCCATGGGACATCTGCCAGGGAAACAAATGAAGTTAAAAAACCAGAAGAACACGAACATGTACTAACCTAAACTTGCGTGTTCTTTCTTCCCAATTCCTCCCCCAACACCTCCCCCTACAAAGAAGACGTCTCAGTTTACTGTGCTCTTTTCCTTCTCCCAACCAGTCTTGTCTTAAGTCTTGGACCAATGTTTTAAAGTTTTCCTACCTTTGAAAAAATAATGTTCAGTTCTTAAATGTTTTGCCAGATCTGGACCACACCCTGCCCTCTCCCAAAATCTTGGTTGCTTGTCTCCTATTGCACATAATCAATTATAGCACTTTCAGGTTTGTATTTTGCATGGTGGGAGCTGATCCAGAAAGGAGATTGTGCTTGTGTGAGCTTGTGTGTTTACACAAACATACACACACAGAGCTTTATAAAATTGGTTTGTTCCTATAGAACTTTAGGGGATTTTCCCAAAACTGAGTTTTTCACTTGTAAGCTGGTGGCACTTGATAGAAAAAAAGTAGCTGAAATTTTTCCACTTACCAGGTCATGCTAACCGCTTTAAATGCAAAAGCAAAAAGCAAAATCTCTGTCATTCTACCACCACAAGAACCAAATACCAATCATAAGCAATAACTACAGGAAAAATGCACAAAGACACCCAGCAGATATCTTCAATTCCACTGTACATTTCACTCTCCCTGCTCTTATTCCCGGATTCAGTGTCAGACACCAACTCTGATGTTTGACAAAAAAGGGATACGGCAGATTGCCCACCAGCCGCATCATGTGCTGCCAAGTGAGAAATACAAGCTTGGAAACAGTCCCGAGATTCCAGCCAGGACAGCGAGGCTCGAAGCATCACACAAGTGACATAACTAAGCATGGTGGGGAGAGGCTCGAGGGGACGTGGGAAGTTACTGCATGAAATAACTCTGTAGGGCATGCAAAGGAGCTGTTTTCAGTACCGAGCAAGACAACTTAATCATTTAGACTCACCGACAAGTAACTGCAGTTTTCTTCCTTCTGATTTTCCTTTTCTAACTAAGTCTAACTGTAAAATCCCCTTAACTACTTGAATCTGAATTTTCCAACATAATTTTCCTTTCCTGTGAATGTTCTGTACCTAATTTTTCTTTATCTGCTACTGCAAAGCAACACAGCAATCAGCTTTTAGAGCTTTCAGCAGAACAAGGATCCCCTTGGGTCTAGTTCACAACTTAGGACTCCTACAACATTTAAATAGAAAGTTTACATCCCATAAAAGACAAGAATCATCTTGTTAATTTGTTCAGTAACTAGCACAACAACAGTGTGAACACCACATGTAGACAAATACTCAATTTGTCTTCAGACAGTTTTTAGAAGACAGACATTTTATCAGCCTATCTGTTAACACTTTCCTTCAGAAAATATGCTTTGCCTGCCAGCAAGCAAACAACAAAATAACATGTCATATCTGTAAAATGGGGGAGAGAAATAATCGGGATTCGCTTCAGAGTGCTGCGGTAAATTAACACTAATCAAATGCATCGGGTGATGCTTCGGCCCTGTGCTCCCAGCCTCGCGCTGCCTTCAGTCACTCGGCGATACCCACGCACACGGTCCCGCTACGCGGAGATTCTCTCCGGTTCTGCTATTTAACGACGACCAAAGCAACGCCGCAGTTCCGAGCCCAGCTTGCAGAGGGATAGATGGTGGAAAACCAGGCACCTGGCAGAGGCTGTGCTACAGCCAGATGATCCAAGAAGGCAAGTCGGCTACGAGCTGGGAAAGGAAACCGGAGTGCAAAGCAGAGATGGTGCTACTTGTGCAAACCCTTCTCAAGTCAAGGAGCACCACTGCAACCGACTGACCCACTCATTTAAATTACAAGTAAAAATGGCAAAATTCTGTTTTCCTTCTGTTCAACTTTACATAGCCACTGCTAGGTAGGTTCTCTCTTTCAAATTGAGGAGCGCAGGAGAAGAAACCTGAACCAGCAAACACTGTATGGGAGCACTTCTGAGTGAGGCTTCCAAGGTCCTGAAAACATTTTTAGTAAGTTCCATAAATTGTAGTGCTAATTAAGGGTTAAATTTGGAGACTAAACACCTCTTTATTTGAGGGCAGGGAGGCTTAAATCTTTTTGTATTAATGCTGAGCTATATCATCTGATATTTTTGCTATGACCAACATATAAAACCTGTCAGCTTCACTCAGTTTACATGGGGCTCTAATTATGTTTAACTAGAATCTGAATGATCTAATTACTTAACATCTTATAGCACAAATGACTGAGGACATCTGGTTGAGCAACTGGCAAAGGAGTCGGAGAAACAAAATTACTGTTCTGCACCCTGCTCAGGACCCCTACAAACAACTCTCCCACCACACAGGCTCATTTTTCCATCCCACCTGAAATTTCTGCAGACTGAAAGCAGCCCTGCAAGAACAAATCATCCATCAGTTCAAAGAGGGTAGTCAGGTGAAGAAAAAACCTCTGAGTGCCACACGCAGGATGACGGGACTTTGAAGAAGTTTTTCACTTGGCTTTATTCTTCACTGGGTGAAAACCCAGCTCATTCTCGTACATCTCGAGGGCTCCTTCTCCCACCATCCTTCAGAAATTGCAAAACAGAGGATCGCCACGAGCTCTCTCGAGCTCCAGAACCCATGTCAGCTCGGCTACATCAGTGCCAGCAGGAAGCTCCCACACCTGCAAGCCTTGAAAGACAGCTGAAGGGAAGGGATTTCAGCAAAAAACAGGGGGAACGCCACTGGGGCACTGCAAAGACATTCACACTGGGAGCACTATGGTTAAACTGGCAATGAGCAGCAATATGAGCTGACGGATCCTCTTTGGCCATGAAGCACTTCGCTTAAATGGCTTTCATAACGTCAGTCTTGGTCAGAGCCTTTCCCTTGGCCTGGCCATCTGCCAGGGGGATATGGCACCACATACCTGAGGACTGTTCAAAGAAAAGGGTGCCCGAAACACAGGAAACTGTGATTGTGACCCATATTGTGCAGACATGCTCCCCCTTTGATCTCTTTTCCTTGAAACCACAGCGCACTGTACCCAAAAGATTAACCTGACATGGTCAAAGAAGAAATAAAACCTAAAAGTTCTGGTTAAAAGCCAGAAGTTAAATTTGCTGGTTTCTGTCTTTACTTTTCCTTAATGAACAGATGGAAACCAGCAATAACCATCTGTGTAAAGCAGCAATAACTGTAAAGCACAATAATTCCACAAAAATACACTAACAAGGTCAGTTAAGCATTTCTCTAATTGTCTACTGCCCATGACCTTTTCCAAAGATTTCAGTCGAAAATCAAAACCAAAACAACTTGTGAAAGATTCTTTGGCACCTTTGACAGTAGCACAGTTGGGTTCTGTATCCCGGGGTAATTCCAGTTTGGGAACAACATTCTGTCTTCCCAGATTCCACACACACGCCCCCCCCCCGACCTGCTCAGTAAAACATCCAGCTTCCGTGCTCCACGACAAAACTGATTAGCCCTGAACAACCGGTGAAATGAAACTGTTCCTGTACGTGCAACGCAGAAAATGTTTTGGAATCCTTCAAGATCAAAGCTAATCTATTAATAAACTTATATTTTTAAATTCCTTGCAGCTGAAAAATCCAATTAAAACATTACAGTGACCTTTTACCAGAGAACTCACTACTGTCACAGTGAGGAGACAGTATCAGAAGACACCCTAAGCAGGGTTCCACAATAAATGGGTTAGAAAGTGAAAGACACTGTTAGAGTTGTTTTACTTCAGTCACTGGGGTGGTAAAGGATGGCCTAATTCAATAGGAAGATCTGAGAGGCTTTTATTAGGTCTCCAAACTCGTGTAACTGACAGTTAAACAAACAACATGTCAGACCTTAAGTCAGCATTTAGAAAGTAAATTTATAATGAAGAGCTGACAATCAAGAAACCGTACAAAGAGGCTGCTGCCAAACGTCAACTTAAAAAAAAAAAAAAAAAATAGAAAGCAACTAGCTATAGAATGAGAATTTCTTACCACTGAAATTAACTTCACAATTTGTTGGTGAAATAATTATAGCAAATAAATAGGGCGTAAAACCATTATGATATACTACTGCATTTTGCCACAACCTATCTAGAAACAAACAAGATAAAGAGCAACAAATGCCCCCAAACCAACAGAAGTAGATGGCTTTTTACAAGCCAGGCACACCTGCTTACCAGCTCCTGGTTCATCTAGCCATACGAAACAAAAGTTCACTTGAAAAATGAAAAATAATACATATATCCAGCACTTCTTGATATCCAGAGCTTCCAGGTCTGCTTTCAAGAGAAAGCCTCCAATGCTGCCTGCCTGCCATCACCTTTCACCAGCTGGGATCCTAAAGGGTATCAGAAGCTGCAAGCCCACAAGCCTGGAGACATAACAACCTTTGGCACAGCAGGCAGCGCCCGAGCACAGAAAGCACCTTTTACAGCCCTGAGTGACCAAGCAGAGCATGTGGCAGTCCCAAAGGAACATTTCAGCCCTTGCAGGGAAGTTAATTTTCAGAAAGATGGCATGAACCACAGCTCTGGGGCATTGTGACCACTTTCCAAGATGCTGAAAACAATCTGAACTACTCAGTTCTTCTAATCCTGGTTAAAGGAGGTTTTCACAGGTGGAATTTTAGACTTCAAGTCCTATTTACAGGATAGAAAATCCCAGATAGTGACATTAATCAAGTTTTACGTAGCTTGGCACATTAAAAAACTAACTATTCTCAGGAAATGCCAGAACATCTCAGATACTAATGGATTTTAATTTATTATCTAAAACAAGCTGATCACAGCACACTGTGCATGCTGTTTTAATCGTTCGTGCTGTGTTTAACACATCATCCCAAGAAAAAAGCCCGCTCGGTTCTAGTTTTATGAGTTGATAGCTTGGAGCACAGCAAAGGACTCAAAGACAGAAACAAGTACCACAAGTTGCAGAGAAGAAAGCAGCTTTCCAATCATGGGACTGACCAAAGTTCTGCCCGCTCACACAGAAAACCCCTGAAACTAGCTCCTTCTCGCCAGCGGGGAAACAGCAAGCAATGTTTGAGACATAAAACCGAGAGCATGGCTTTGTAAGACAACTTCATTTGGTTCAAGACCTGCCCTAAAACAGGGAAATAATCCCCAGTCCTGCAGGGTTCAAGGACCATCGGTAACACAGACAGCACCCACAGTCTGCCAGGACCAAGACTCACACTAGGAAAGTTTTCTTTGTTAGGAAAATATGCAAAATAAATACTCATAGACCAGTTCCTCCCTCCTCCCTATCTGCTTCACCATGCACCTCATGCTCCTGTGAAGCAACAGCACAGCAGCCCCCTGAGTTTACCCCTACAAATACCAACTCACTTTGGAAAGGAATGAAAAAAAGATATTCTGATTTCAAGCAGTAATTACAAGTACAAACTACGCTTGCCTCAGAAAACAAGCAGGGTGTTGTGAACAGCAGTGGAGAGATGAGCTGAAGACTCAATATTAGCAAGCTGCCCTTTTCCAGCATCTGAAGAATTTTGATAGCAAGACTCCATGCCAAAGAAAACGCAAAGAAACCTGTAAGCAAAAGAAAACTAGAGCTCCTGAAAGAGACAGGACAGAGCTGGAAGAAGGGAAGGGAGGAGTAACCGCTGTATTCAGAAGTCTTCTCTTTTTTCATTTTTTAAATATATCAAACACTTCTTGCACTCGCATGAAAGAAACTAAGGTTACAATTGTGTAAGCAACTCTGTACAGAGGTCTCTCCACAGAAAATCAATTGCAAGACTACTGGCTCCTTGTTTTTAAATGTTTAATATTATCCCATCTCCACAATTAATATTAGACGAGCAGCTACGCTCATACCAGACATACCAAACCAAAGCTGAGTACTGTCAATATTAACAGGCACATACAAAAGTGGCAACTGAAAAGTAGCTAAGTTTGCTGACAAAATTAACCATATCGTATTTCGGGTACATTTTATTTACGCCTGAAAATGAAGCAAACGTTTTTAAGTGATAACAGGATACAAATTTACTTTGACATGCACATGCAACCAAATGTGTAAATACCCAATAAAAACAAAATGAAAAATAACTACAAACAAAACACAAGTATAAATTTTAATCGAGCTATTCTGACAACGCTTGCATTTCAGATGAAAGAAACAACAAGAAGAATTAAGCTGATTAGAAACATAAGGAAGAGACTGAGAAGCCACTGGACTAGCCCAGAGAGATTCACTTCTATTCACAACTTAACTATGGGCCAGGTTAGAAAAGGCTGCTCCTTCCCACCCAAGCTCAGCAAGAAGAGGACGACTACGCATGTGTTAAAAATTAAGCACATGCGGTAACACTTACTGGGTCAGGGCCTTTGTGTTGGGCTAAGTAGGGATAAAGCTTATTCACCTTTGCAAAGTTCACCCAGCTGAGTGCAGGAGAGCCGCTCGCGGAGGGGAGCGGGAGCACGGCACCTCTCCAGCCTCATCGCTATTCAGGAAGCGAACGCATGCGAAATGAGCAGGTGATCAATATTTCTGATGGCACAAGCAGACATCTAAATCATAACCTCTAACCCTGCTGACAGTCTTAGCAGGCTATCGATATTTAGACTATAAAACCTGAACAATTGGGATGGAAGATAAAAGTTGGTGCAAGAAAAAGTTTCAAGCTACCTCCTCATATGTGTTTTTGAGAATAAAGAAATCCTGCCCTCAGATAGGAATCTGAAGGAGCG
Organism: Megaceryle maxima; assembly: GCA_024605025.1. Taxonomy (NCBI): domain Eukaryota; kingdom Metazoa; phylum Chordata; class Aves; order Coraciiformes; family Cerylidae; genus Megaceryle; species Megaceryle maxima. Next base: position 51,077 of record JANHGN010003248.1, read on the forward strand.
TGGCTTGGATAAGAGCCTTGCTGGTGACTGGAGATCCTCCTTCCCCTGAGCTGGTGGAGGCTGGCCTGTCTCTCTGAGCCAGGGAGCTGTGTCACACTCCTGACTGCAGCCAGCTGAGCACTGCAGTCCTCAATGGTGCATCCACCAACTGAGGAGTATCAAACTCAACATTTATACCACTGGGCGACTAGAATGCAGCCTTTAATGTACAGAGAAATCTGAAGAGAAAATTGATAAATTGCTTATCTTGCCTTCACACAGTTTACCAAAGGACAAGAAGGTATGTTTTAAAGAGTGAGCACATCTGGGTGGTACAAGTAACTCCAGATGACACCTTTGTAACCGACTGCAGGAAACACTTTCTCCCAGTGATGTGGTAACAATCACCAATAATATTCTTTTAGGATACACAACTGCTCAGTTCTTCTTTCAGATTCATTTCTATAGACATTCCTTCTAGCAATAAGCCTGTAAAGTATCTACAAATCAACAGCAGTATAACCTGTTTAATCCATTTTAAAAGAAAGCTAACAAAGGTGCAGAAAATGTAACAACAACTAAGTCTTACTTATCCACGACACAGAATTAAGTAGTAGCAAAAAGGAATAGTAAGTAAAAGCTAACTCACAGTTTTGTACCTTGAAGTGCTGTCCAAGAGGGGTCGGAAGCATTACCAATGTTTTCCAGATGGAGAAGTAAAGGGGCAGAGGCCGAGTGACACACTTAGAGGCTGTGGCAGACCCACAGCGGAGACGAGAACTGGCACCAACAACCACCAGCAAGACTGCAACTCCCAACTTATTTCAAGTCACTACTACCTACTGACTGTTGCTCAACCTGAATCCAAACCAATTAAAGGCTCTGTACATTAGCACCAGTCTCCCTGAGCATTACTGCCCAGTGCATAGATTTTTGATGGGCTGATGCATCCCAGCTGAAGTTTACTGTTCTGGTTAGAGAATTTGTTGTTTTCCTGAAAACAACGGATCAGTAACAGCAGGCAACCTCAAACAGCCAGCAGAGGTAGCAGGGAGTGCAGAAGGAGTAACAACCCATCAAACGTCCGCTGCATTTCATCACCTGCAGCACTACCTTTTTGCTTTGCTGTTTAACTTTCTGTAGAAATAAGCCAGGGCATTTCCATGCAAAACATACAATCTTTTTGCAGCTAAGATACATCTACTCTGAGCCCTCACTTTAAAAAAAAAATAGTCAAAAGCTATTAAATTGCTTTCCACCCTTCTCCTCCCCTTTATTTAAGGACAGTGAGGATGGTTCTACTGTTTGTAACACCTGAAAATACCATCCAAGTGGTTAAAAAGCTAACAGAAACACAAACCTCAGCTGTGACAAAGCAGCATAAAAATCTGTCCGTGTACTCTGCAGCCATACCATCACCTGGATATCTCATGTCCAGAGCTTCCCAGGACACTGCCAGAGAACAGCTTGGTGATAAACCCCAGGCTATCCTTTCATACAGTCAGCAAGGGCAGGTGAGCTGGATTTGGTTGCAACACTACAGCCAGACATCTGCCGGGAGACCCTCCGTACTGCCCAGCTGCACTGCCCAATATTTATATAAATTCTAAAATAAGCTCTCCTCCCAACTGCACTGCAACAAGAGTTTCATTTCCAAGTCCTAGGCTCAAGCTCACTGCTTAACTCCTTCCTTTCTTCACCACTTCCCTCTATCCCACCCAGTCCTCTAAATAGCGTCATTTCCCCTACTCCACTTGATTTTATTTTTACTTCCCTGCAACATTACTGTCCTCAGCTTGTCACGTGTGAGCCACAGACAGAAGCCAACATTTCTCAGTGAGGAAAGACCTCTACAACGCAAGCACCAGAAGTGATTCAGGTTCCTTGCACACACTCACACCACCCCAAACATAAAGGCAATCCCACAGCAACATGGCAAGGACCAGCCCATCTCTGCAGCTCAAGGAATGCCATGAAATGTCAGCGGGAATTACACCACAGCCTGGTCTCACCCCCACACTCGTGTGTGTGCAAGGCACGCCTGGCCTCACCGGACCACTGGCCAAATGCAGCATCACTGGATTCAGCACAAGAGCTAGTCCAGCCTTTAGCCTAATTCTCCTATCGTTCACAGAAAGCTCGCACGGGCACTGCCAGAAGCCATTATGTCCACGTTTGCTTATTCACTACGGTACGTTTCCACGCGAAAGATAAGAACAACGGAATCTGCTCAGCTCTGATGTACAGCCTCCTCTGAAAAGGCCTCAGAGACAGCCATGGCCTACATCCTTACATGCCTTTAAAAGCTCACAGCCAGAAACGCAGAGATACAGGGGAATTTAAAGCATCTGAATAGAGCAGCTGAAGTATTTTTGTGCATCTGCTTTTGAGCTTTCCAAAGAAAGGGTAATCTTTACCTCTGTTTCCCCAGGGTAGATCACTGTGGGTCCGTGATGCCGGCAAGCAGCACCTCAGCTCCCTTCCCTCCACCCTGTGAAACAACAGCAAGACTCCAGCCCTCACAGAGACTTCCTTATTACCCCAACTGTTGACAAAAGCATTAAATTATTGCAAGGCAAGGAAGCAAGCAAACTGCCAGCCAGGCAAAAAGCTATTAGACAACATTAGTCTGAAGGACTCCAACTTCAAACCTCCATCTGCACAGAGCCATCGGGCCATCGCCCGGCTTTAGCTCCTCCATACCGAGATAGAGGTTTACTCATGTGAAATACCTGCTAAGTCACAGGAGTGACCAAGGAAGTGTCGTAAGAACTTCTGTCTCTTGCTGCAGTCAAAACAGGAGCACTATCATGGAACTGTGGTGGATCTAGTAAAACTTCTTTCCTGCCTACTGCCTTCCCAGAAATGCAAGTCCTGTTTAACAACAGGGAAGAGCAGTGTTACATCCAACAGTCTACACCACACACCTGCACACTCTGTGTTCAATCCTTTTATAAAAAACTTAGCACTGTTAGCATCCAACTATCAGTCTGGATTTCCACGTTCTTCACAACCCAAGCCATCTCATATACTGCAACATCTTCATTGTAACTAACAACAAAAGCAGAAATCACTAACTGATTTGCCTTGTCAAACCAGAGACAACAAAAACAAACTGAGAACTTACACGTCACAAAATGAGTAAGACTTATCTTTACTAATGCAAGGACATCGACTATTTGGATTGCAAGGTCTAAGTTTTCCTCATCTTCTCTGATAAATTCAACACCACACCTACCATTGTGTGTGAGCACTCCTGTGCAAATCTCTTCATCCTAGACTCCTCGTGTTCTGCCAACTACCCCATTTCAGCTTTCTCCCTCTCAGATTCACATCTTCCTTCCCACTCGTACACGCAACGCTGGAACATTGCCATTATATTCTCAATCCAGAAAATGGTGTATTTTCAACACCTTGCCCACAAAGTATATGAGAAACAACCAAGCACAAGAGCAGCAAAGAATAAAATGTAACAAGTGCAAGAGAAACCTGAATATACAAGATGGTAACTTACTGCCCTGCTTATGTACAACCGACCACAAGGCAGGAGCACTGCCCGCCGGGTGCCTTAAAAAATACTAAGCACCCATGTATGGATCTGCTCCCTAGCAAACACATAAACCGCCTTTATTTTCAGCCTCACTGTGATCAAACTGAAGCTCTGGATTATGCATTTTTCTACATCCACTCTTTGCATCACAAATCAGCTTGTAAATAAAGAATAATTGTTCACTGGAATTTTAGCCTGCGTGTAATTTCTTCTATAGCAAGTGTTTCACCCATTACTTATTTGGCGTTGTTCTCCACAGCCAAGTAGTGCAATCTTTTTACAAAAAAAAATCCCGACCGTTACCATATTCCAAATCCTCACTGCTGCATTTCTCAATACATTATCCAATTAACCACAAACTTGGCGTTAAGAGCAGAGTGACTGAAACGTGTGTTAATTCTGACGTGTTTCAGAAGGGCATCATTTCATTTGAGGAACAGGAAAGAGGGCTAGAAAAGCTTTCAGAAATGTCTTTCCAAGGAGCGGGACTCGATGAATAGGATTCAAGGAATCCTATGAAAGTCAGATTCTCAAGCCAGAAGTACATCAAGGGCCTTTTTTCTACTATGGCACACGCATTGGATGTCCAGGGACACCACCCTGAGCACCACAAAGAGGCAAAGCCTCCCTGCTGCAGGGAAGCAATGACAGCTAGCAGAGTATACTGGCAGCAGTGCACTGGCTGTTGCATCCCTCTGTTCTCTGCGCTGCACCTTCCTGCAGAAGCACCAAGCTGCTTTCACTGCACATCTCTGAGCAGGTGTGGGGGAACAGAAACACATTTACAAGAGCAAAAGACTCTTTTCTTGATTCACATTGAACCACCATTATACAGAGTGAAGCACTGGCTACTTTTAGGGCAGAAACTACAAGTTCTACAATGACCTGCAGAGATAAACAAAATTAAACAGTCAGATGTGATCTCTAATTCCACTTCTGCTGAAGCACCTTAACTCCTTCACTTAACGCAAATCGGCTCGTGCTCTGGTACAACCAGATCCAACTAAAAGATGCCAACAACTCCACCTGTTTCTAATTCAATAATAGAAGCACTTGGGTATCTAAAAGCTACTCATTACTGCTTAGTTTTTCCAGATTTTGTTACAAATTTTATAATGCTGTAAGATCAATGGTTTACATTAAACAATTAGTCACAGCATGCACGGAACTAATGCCCCATCCTTACTTTAATCACATATGGTGCAATACCAGGATGAGATTTTAAAAAACAAGTAAGTGAGCAAGACTTGCCTTTAGATTTCCATTCCCTAGCCTGGCAGTAACCAGCTAGGCTGTTCTGCTCGGCGGCAGGGAGAAACCAGTGTGTGTGCCTGTCCTAAAAAAAGCTACGACGATGTTTGGAGACGTGTTTATCATTTCAGCAGATAGTTTGCTAAGTTTTCAAATGGTATTAACTTCTCCCATTCATCCTGCAGATTCAACTCGTATCCAAGAGCCATGCTAGACTTACACGTGTGAAAGTGCTGCTCAAAATGACACGGCAGGACCCACCGTGTCCTCTGACACAGGAACACGCACACAAACTCATGAACATTAAGCAAAACCTTAGAGGACTGCACACCGTACCTCCAGCAACCCAACACTTGTTTTCCTTCTCCATCCGAGGGGTGAGTTTATGGTGAGGGCAATGGTGACACCAGAAACTATGGAACAGTACCACGCAACACCCACCAGGTACCTTCACACTGCTGTATGGCAACCCGATTCAGACCACACAATTGCCTCCAAATGGGAGAAGCAGTTTTAACTTGAGGTCAACAGCATTTCCCCAGTGATTTAATTTGCATTTACTGTCACAGTATTCACTGTTTGGGAGGATGTTTTCTCTACGCACTGCGATTCCCTTGCCACCCGCCATCAAACATGGGTCCATCTACACCCACGTGGCAAACCGATGCAGAAATGCCACGTGAATTCCACCGTTCCTCTAGGAAATGTACCAACCTTTCCCAGAGAAAAGGGTTAAGTTCTCAGCTGCCTGCCTTTCAGGTACAGTCTCAAGTGAAGAGCCACGTTTGATACCTGTAGGAAACTGCCATTTTTGCATCTCATATTCCATTTGTGAACAGACCTTTTTGTTCTTTAATCCAAGTTCTGAATTATTTAATCCTGCCTCCAACTCTTGAAACCTCTCTTCCTATAAACAAGAGGCTATTTAGTGAAAGGAAATAAATAATTAAGAGTCAGACCCTAAAGTGTTCCTGGCTCTGTTTTTAATTAATATTGATACAATCTCGAGAAACCTGCTGCTTAATATTACAAGGCAGGTCGAAGCTCATCAACAGTTAAACATCTTCTAACAGAAGGCAGAAGAGGAAGTTTTGAGCAGAGGGTACGTGTGGCTCGGCTGCCAGCGACAGGGGACTACACAACCTCAGCTCCTGTAACTTTCTTATGCAGAAAAACAACTGCTTCAAAGCCACCCAGACCCAGAGCTACAAGAGCTGGAGTTTACAGGGCACAGCTGGAACTGTGTTAAGCATAAATCCTTCAGGTTTTTTGCCCTGGAACGCGGTAATGGAAGTGCAGACGAAAGCATTTTTATTTTCTCTAATTCCACACTTGAAATACATAAGCACAAACGAATGACGGGGGAGGGAGGAAGGCACGGACAGCTCTGTAAGACTGAACTTCATACTCAGTGACGATAGTTTTTATAGCATATTGCTTCATCTGCAAGTGGGAGTAAATATTACAGTACCTTTTCATGCAGATGGGTGGATTAAAAAAAAAAAAAAAAAAGAAAAAGCTAATTTGAAACAAATTAACTACGCTGCATATGGATGAAGGTACTCTCCACCCCTCTGGTCACTCCAGGACTCACCGCAGGCAGCCTGCGTTAATAAACTCTGCACTGCACACAGATCGCCTGGTGAACCTGCCAAGAGGTGAACAGCCTCGATCCACAGCACGTATAAATAATCGCAAGTCCTCCAAAGCAGGTAATGAATATTGTTCAAGCAAGTTTAAGCTAGTGCTACCAGAATGCTTCAAAGGAGAACCTACAAGATGTTCAAGTCAGACTGTCACTTTTAGTCTGCAGAAATGAGATTAAGGTTTGTACAGTGATATTCCACAACAGGTTTTACAGTATGCACAGAAATTGAATTATGATAAAAGTGAGCTATTTTTTACTAAAAACAGAATAGAACAATCTATCAAAATGCCATTTAGCTGCATTCATTACATTTCAGAATTTAATTTACATGATAGATACTTTAGCGTAATATGTTTTAATCAATAAGCATTTCTGAAGGCTTTATTTTTATAGGAAATATTTAGACTCCTTCACAGTTAAATCTAACACCACAGCAGTGACGTTAGGAGCATTTATTTTTCTATGCTAAGCAAGTACAACACCACATACACAGAGGCAAAAGCAAAAGTCCACAATTAAAGATGTCAGACCTTGTTTAAGTACATCTTAATTTAATCCGTTTTATTTTATACAATTCTACATCTGGATCTCATTTTCTGTATTCCTGTAGGTATTCTGGGTCACTATTAAGAACCCTTTCAAGTTAGTGAAGTTCAGCCAAGTCTACCTCAATCCAAAGCCATTAAAAGAAACAATAAAACACGAAAGGAGGGAGGAAGACAGAAAAGCCTAAAACAAAACGCTACTTTACCCCTCCTCCTAATGCACCTGAAAGTCAGAAGGGACCATCCTCGTACTACGGATCCTACGTAGCACTTCCCGTTTTGGGGGTTGCTGGGTTTGGTTTTTTTATCATCGCTCCCGCTTAGCTCGCCCTCTGCAAGCCCGGCCGAGAGGAGGAGAGGGCGGCAGGCCCCGGGTCCCACCGGGTCCCGCTCCCCGGCCACCCCCACCCCCTCCCCACACCAGCAGCATCCCCTCACCTCCGGCGGGGCTGCGGCTCTGCCCAGCATCAACGCACCGCGCCTCCGCCTGCCGCAGGGCTCCGGCCGGGCACTGCCGAGCCCGCCTCGGAGGGGGCCAGGGTGGGCAGCCGCCGGCTTTGGAGCCAATTTATTTAAACGGGAGGCACCGGAGGGTTTCAAGAGGCAGGGCAGCGCTTTCTTGCACCAATCAACTGGGAGAAACATGCATGTTGCAATCCCATTCAGCGGCGGGAGCAGCACCAATTCATCGTTTGACAACCTTCCTTCCTCCCCCCCGCCCCAAGACTGCTCTGGCCTTATCTATAGCACAGCAATTATATTAAATACTGGATCTGCAGTTTCCTCAGGGCACGCACCCAAAGGGTGAGGGGAAGCTGGTTTGCGAGGGCTTTCCCTCGGAGGAAACAGGACTTCTAGGCTGTTATGAGCCAGCACAGTAACGCATCAATATTCCACTCATCTGTCAGATCCTGGACAGCAGGAGAGGCTGGAGAGCCGGTGAATTATGTAAGCGTGCCCTCCCGCCGCCGCCGCCGCCGCAGGGAGATGCCCCGCCGCCGGCCATGCCCCGCCGGGCGGGACACCCCCGCGCCCTGCCGACCCCTCACCGACCCCCCGCGCCCGGCGGAAGCCACCCCGGGCGGCGCTGCCCCTGCCCCCCCGCACACCGCCCGTACAACCGCGCACATTCCCTCCCCGCGCCGGGTGAGGCCGGGCGCTCGCTCCCGGGCCGCCCCGCGGAGACCCCGCCGGGGCTCCATCCCTCGACACCCCCAACCCACCCACCGCCGCCGGCGGCTCCCCCCCCTCGCCCCCCAAGCGGGGCCAGCGGAGCCGCGGCGCTCGCGAGGCGGCGGGAACGCGTCGGGCCGGAGCCCCCTGCCCGGCGGCGGCGGAGGGCCGGCACCCCGCGGCGAGCCAAGCAGAGCCGAGGCGGCGGCGACGACGGCCGGGCAGCGGCGGGGGAGCGCCCGCCTGGTCGGCACCACAGCGCCCCCAGCCCCCGCCGCTCCGCGCCTGCACGCCGAGCCCGGCCGGCTCCCTGCGCCCCCACACAAAGTCCCAGCACTCGGTAAACTTTCCCCGGCTCCCGGGGAGAAAAGGCGGCAGGGAAGCGGCGGCGGGAAGGGGCAGGAGGGGCGGAGGGAGGCGGGCAGGCTGAGGAGAGGAGCGGCCGCCGGCAGCCCCGCCGTCGCCCGCCGCCCCGGCCGCTCCGCGCGGCCCCGGCCGCCGGGGGGGGAACGGGAAGCGGGGAAAAGAGCAGCCCGGGACGGAGCGGGCGAAGCGGCAGCGGCCCCGGCAGCGCCGGCTCCGGCGCCATCTTGGGCTGATCGATGAATTGACCAAAGAGGATCAATTTCCGCGGGGGCCGGTGATCAATGGCGGGGGGGGGGGGGGG
>JANHGN010003249.1:0-29196 GCA_024605025.1 Megaceryle maxima
GCCCGGTAAAATCAGCCCCTGCCAGGAAGATCCCTCCCCCCCCCCCCCTTACATTATCTGAACTTGCCACTTTTAAATGTCTTCACTGTTACACTTTTTTCAGCTTAAAATCCCCATCAATTATGGGACTTAACATTGAAATCAAATAATTTTTAAGCTTTTCTCTTCCTCTTTAGACATACTCATGCATTACTGCAAGACACTGAAGTTTCTCTATCCCTGCAGATCCTGCTGGTAAAGCTTTATTGTCAGTACTTTAATACTTGAACATAAATTGATTCCTAGAGCTTCCTAGCCATTTTTGTACATCATCTCTAAATTCCCCCCACTCACTTTCCAGAGGAAAAAAAATTCTCTTACAAAAGTATATTTATATCGAAATGACCAAAAGCATAATCTACTTACAGGAAGATTATATTTAAAGATCATCTCCTAAAGACAGCAATTTAAGTTCTTTGGCTGCATATTCATCTCCATTATATCCTACATGTTATTTTCAGAAAGCTAAACATGGATTAGTTTGTAATAACACCATAAAGGTTGAAAAGCAGGAGTTGTAACAAAATTGTTTCATTGAGAGCCTTTGAGAATAAAAATAATGTTTGGGAAATGCCACTACAAAAATGAGATGGAACATAAACACATAGGGCACACATCTACCTCTATGCCACTGTTCCTTGATGGTCTCCTTCATCTTTCTTGCTTTATACTTGTGGAGGTTCTCCGGTAAGGGCTGACACTGATACTCCAGCCTGCCCTTTCACTATCCCTTCAGGGCTGGCAAGACAAGGCCATCTTTCTTATCAGCATCACAGACTCAGATTCCTCAGTTTTTCTCATGCTTTATTTTCAGTATGGTAAATTCTTTCACTGTAACTTATATTTCATTTTGCAAAATGTTTTCTTATCCTTTATCATCTGCAGTTTACTCAACCTTCATAGGAGGAACTAATGAGAAAACAAAGAAACCCAAATACTATATGTATTAATTTATTAGCAGGAAGGCAGTTTTTACTCAGTATTGCAATTGTTTTGGGTTTCACAGAAGATCCCTTGAACTGAAGGCTAGCAGCAAAGTAAGTGGATTTTGGACAAAGCATTTTCTGACCACATTTCCTGAAAACAAAAGCAGGAAAACAATTCCAGTGGTCAAAATTGGATCATAAAGATGAAAAACCTTATGTGTTTCTGGTCTTTAAATTGCTACTCTACAGAGTGATAAGAGACATCATATAGAGCCTTATCAGGATTTAATTTCCTAACAGAAATGAGAATGGAATGTGCAAACCCTCTCTTACACGATCTAACATTAGATTGCAGTACACGATAAAAATATCTTAACAACAGGCGTATAGCTAAGGAAGATAAAATTCTAACTCTTCTTCCTGTAGATGCTTTCTATATACAAATCCATTTAAAAATAGCATATTTCTGGTTTACTGTGCATGACTCTTCTTCAGGAAATGTTTTTTGGCAAAATCTGCTCACAGTTACTGTATCATTTTAGTGCTTCTGTAATGACATCTCATAAAACACTCTTAGCATATGAGATTTATGAATGAAACCTGTCAAAGAATATGTAGTAGAAAACTATCATTGATAAATTTCTTTGTGACTTAATTCTTAACTTCAGTCTACCTGTACCATAAAGGGTCTGTGCTACAAGCAACCACCACTATACGAAAGACCTGGTTTGTATTTATTCGTATTTTGTACGTGCATCTTTAGTGTTTTATTCTGTATCTCCTCACTGACTCTTGAATCCTAAATTACAATTTAAAAATCCCCGACATTTTATTACCTTTCTAAGCTCTACCAGCTACAAAGTTATTTCTAGTTCAACTCAGACTTTGAAAGGGTTTTCTGTGAGCAATGTTGTCCTTTTCATCAAGAAAATGAGCAAATCTTCTCACAAATGTTATGCTTTTCATGTTGCGATATATTTACTGCAGGGACAATACAAAAAGTGTTTACAAATGATGCAGGCATGTTCAGCATCCACGTATGGCCTCTGGGAACAGCGGAGACAATCAGTGCTCTGAATTTGTGAGTTCTTCCTCCATGGTGTAATGGGAAGCGTTTTAAAACAGGTGGCTGGAGAAAATAAAGGCTCTCTCCCTCAGCTTAGGGTTTTTTTTTTCTGCTCTGCATGTTTTGCAGTTTCACCTCTGAGTATTTTAATCTAATCTAATTCTGAGATGAAAACCTAAAATAATTTTTACAACAGTCAGAACAGGATTATTTACTACTGTAACTATACTATACTGTAACATAGGCTGTTCTCATTTTACAGCGCTACTAGTACCATTAAAAGGAATACTTTTCTATGGCAGTCGTATCTTTTTGCTAAGTAAATTAAATAAGTCTTATTATTAATAAAATGCAGTAACATGTATTCCTGAACACATTAAGGCTGTGTCTATCCTGTCAACAATTTCTGAGTCCTACCTGCCATGCTTCCAAAAAAACAGAAAAATAATTCACAAGAAGCATTTATAGTCTATATTCATCACATCACTTCCTAAAAACATCTTGGAGAAGGGTGGGTTGTTTTTTTTTTTCCTCGCCACATCTATTGGATGATAAAGCAGATAAGATTTCCCCCAGTCATCTCCAGTATGTCTTCTGCATCAGCCTGTTCCATGACTCTGCAAAGCATAGTATAGATCATGGTTGGGTGCCAAGTCTGCTGGGAAAGCCAGACTTTGAACCAGCTCTTCATGCCACAACCAAAATCATCTGTCCTTATGAAAATACACAGCAGACTATACTATTAAATATATTTTGGTGTGAAAAAGCTTTAGATAAGAAAGTTTCATCAAAGCCTGACCTTTCCTTGGACATACTTCAAGCCTTACCGTAACATTATGTTCTGATAACAGCAACACCCTAGTTGAATAAGCAAATATTTAAATTTTACAGATAGCACCCTAAAGAGAATATTGAGCTAAACATAAATGGCATGATTACCTAATGGGTATAAGCAGAATGTTAGGAAAATTAAGTGTTTGGATAAAACAGCTACAATTAATTTTTCATTTTATTTTTTTTTCTCAAATATAACATGCTTCTGGAGATCATATTTAGTGAACATACTCGTGGTTCCAGGCCCACACAGTATTTTAATTCCATAAGGTGTGTGGGAGGCTTTTTTTAAATCCACATAATTTTGTGAGTTTTGGTTTTTGGGGGTTTTTTTGGCTTTTTTTTTTTAACATGTTCAATTATTATCATCGGATGGAGGGGAAAATCAGACATTCTGAATGTGTTAAAAACCTTGGTCTTCTTATTACCAACTGCTAATTACCGCTAAAACTCATCCATTTTTGGAACATGAACAACCTTGATAACATCAGATGAAGACAAAATAAAAATAGAGCTTTTGGCAAAGCTTGTGAATTGAATTCCGGCATTTCAGAACACCATGTAAAGTTCTTGATTGCCTTTGCAAATGTAACTTGCTACATTAATATTGAAGTTAACTCATTTCCTAACTTTCCCAAGAGCAGCCAGAACTATAATCATGATGGAAAAGAGGGCAAATGAATAAAAATCCAGACTATGTAAATAGCTGTGATTTGTTTTTTCCTGATGGATAATTTTGAAGACTAAGATGACAGGAAAGGTTTTGCGAAAATCATTCCCAAACAACCCTGGAGGTTTTTTTTTAGTTTTCCTTTTGTTTTGGCACATCGTGTATGTTAGGTTTCCTCTCCTTTCCTTTTTTCTGAGGATGGCAAAAGCAATCTTTATCACCTTAATTTTAAGGTGATAAAGGTGACTAGAATTAAAACACATCCTGTATCAGAAAAGGAAAGTCAAAGAAGGTGTGCCCCCCCCAGTGATTAACAATAGCAAATTAGTAACAGCAGGTGAGGAGAAGGTTGAGGTACTCAATAACTTTATGCCTCAGTTTTCACTGGCAAACCTCTCTCTTCACAGCCTTCAAGTTGGTGGCCCACAGGACAATGACCCGGTAGACACTGTAAGCTAGGACAAGGTTCATGATCACCTGAAGAACCTGAACATAAGTCCATGGCACCTGATGAGGTGCATCCCAGAGTACTGAAGGAATTGGCTGATGCAGTTGCTGAGTCAATCTCCGTAATATTTGAGAAGTCATGGCAGTCAGGTGAAGTTCCTTGCCACTGGAAAAAGGGTAACATTGTGCCCATCTTTAAAAAGGGTAAAAAGAAGACCCTGGGAACTACCGCCCTATCAGTCTCACCTCTGTGCCTGGAGAGATCATGGAACAGATCCTCCTGGAGGATATGTTAAGGCACATGGAGGACAGGGAGGTAATCCTAGGCTGTCAGCATGGATTTACTAGGGGCAAGTCCTGCCTGACCAACCTAGTGGCCTTCTACAATAAAATAGCTGCATCAGTCAACAAGGGTAAACCTATGGATGTTGTCTATCTGGACTTTTGCCAGGTCTGACATGATCCCCTACAACATCCTTGGATTGGAGAATTACAGGTTTGATGGGTGGACTGTTCAGTGGATAAAGAACTGGCTAGATGGTCTCATCCAGAGAGTGATGGTCAACAGCTCGATGTTCAGATGGAGGAAGGTGATGAGTCGTGTCCCTCAGGGGTCTCTGCTGGGACCAGTGTTGTTTAATATCATCATTAATGATACTGACAATGGCATTGAGTGCACTCTCAGCAAGTCTGCAGATGATACCAAGCTGTAGGATGCAGCTGATATGCCAGAGGGGCAGGATGTCATCCAGAGGAGCCTGGACAGGCTGGAGAGGTGGGCCCAGATGAACCTTGAGAGGTTCAACAGGGCCAAGCGCAGGGTTCTGCACCTGGTCTGGGGTAACCAGCATTATCAGTATAGGCTAGGAGAGGATATACTGGAGAGCAGCCCTGTGGAAAGGGTCTTGGGGATTAAAAACTGGATATGAGCCACTAATGTGCAATTGCAGCCCAGAAGGCCAATCACATCCTGGGCTGCATCAAAAGAACTGTGGCCAGCAGATCAAGAGAGATGATTCTGCCCTCTGCCCTGGTGAGACCTCACCTAGAGTACTGTGTCCAGTTCTGGACCCCCCAGCACAAGAAGGATGTAGACATTTGAGAATGTCCAGAGGACAGCCACCAAAATGATCAGGGGATTGGAGCATCTCTCATATGAAGACAGGCTGAGGGAGTTGGAGCTATTGAGCCTGGAGAAGAGAAGGCTCCAGGGGGACTTTATAGTGACCTTCCAGTACCTGAAGGGGGCCTAACATGAGGGCAGGGGAAGGTCTATTCAAAAGGGTTTGTAATGACAGGACAAGGAGCAATGGTTTTAAGCTAGGAAAGGATGGATTTAGACTGGATGTTATAAAACAAAACAAAACAAAAAAATCTATAATAGGAGGATGATAGACCACTGGAATGGGCTGCCCAGAGAGGTGTTGGAGGCCCCATCCCTGGAGTCATTCAAGGTCAGGCTTGATGGGGCTCTGAGCAACCTGGCCTAAGTAGAGATGTCCCTACTTGTGTAGGGAGATTTGACCAGATGATCTCTAGAGGTCTCTTCCAGCCTAAAACATTCTATGATTCTACTGTATGATGCTGTGATATGTATGTTTCCTGCCTTCCTATAGTCCTTATTTTGACATATAGCCCCATACACAGCATTTGGATTTCATCACTATTCAGACGTGATAATAAAGATGCTTCATGAGCAGCAAGCTCAGTTGTTGCTGTCTGGGTCCCATTTACATGACAGGACCACATATCTGATGCATCGAGAAGAGGTCCCTGGAGCAGAGTCCTACACAGGAGGGGAAATTCTGGTTTGTTGAATAGGACAGCGCTGTCTCAACCCTACATATCTCTACTGGATATGTTGATACATACAAGGTGGCAACTGTGATTTTGCAATCCCTACAGCACTATTTAAAGTGAATGTGTTCTGCACAGACCTTCAGGAGGACAATGCGACTCCCATCACCTTCATGTCACAAAGCACAAGGCTAAAAAACTCCGCTTCACAAATACATTTGGCTGAGCCCAAAAACCCTCCGGCTCCTGGTATTCCAGCTCCTATCCTCAACACTTGCATCTATCTTGTTTGTAATGTGCTGACCCAGCCTCTGACAGACCACAGGGGTGATGTTGTCAGTACACATGCTATATAGGTCTGACCCCTTTTTCCCCTTTTAACAGATGAAGAGTTGCCTGAGGTCAGGCAAATGAACTGGGAAGGCTGCAAGAGGTGTTTATGTTTCCAGACCATGCTGGATGCTGAGAGAAGTGATGTCCCTGGGAGTTGTGCTGGGACAGTGCTGTGGGCTCCAGCCTGAAGCAACACAAGCATCTCCATCAGTCAAACAAGGCCATCTGTGCTGCTTCTCAAAGTCCAGCATAAAAACCACCACGCAGATGCCTGGGCTGCCCTCAGGTCCTGTCTGGATCTTCTGTGACTGCCACCACCTGACAGCAAACATGTGACATCTCAGCCCATCAAAGTTCCTTGGCTGTGTTCTTTATATATAACATGTTAAAAGCAGTGAACATCAGGAACATCAGTAACAATGTCAGGGAGAGGCAGATGTAGATTGACATGTAGAGTAATTTATGTTAATGTAGGTACAATAAAAACACTTTGGTGTGTCTTATGTAAAATCCGTGACTATACAATATCCTATCAGGTCTAGAAAAGCACATACATGGCATCAACACAGGGTCCATTGTTCAGATGTGGTACTTTACAGGGTGAAGCCACAGCCACCATCCACAATCAGGGTGGAAAAATTCTGGTTTGTGCTGCTGTAGAACACTGGGCAGGGATGCAAAGAGGCATTTGTAATCCCTTCCTCCCTCCTCTTTGGTCTGCAGGGTATGGATGTACTGGCACAATTCTGCTGCTGAAGTGAGCTACCCAGCTGCTGTCTTTGTCCTGCCCTGACTGTGCTTGCCATGGTTGAAGAACTGCAGTGGTTGGGGCTCTGTATGGAGAACACCTAGGAATGCATCCTAGTACACGCATAAGGCATCTGAAATCCAGTCAGATATAGCACAGGCTCTTGACCTGCAGCACAATTTTGGTTTTCCTGCCTTTAAATGTCTGTATCATGTTAATTTGACAATACTGAACTTCATACCTTGAGAGGAATCCCTTAGAGAACAGTTGTTCAGTCTAGCTATAAGTTAGTAAAAATAACCAACAGAAATCAAATTCATATCTCAATTTACATATTTCTAAAAACATTAATGTTGCATGATCGGTGTTGTTTAGGGTACTCTACTAAAGGCATTTATTTGATAGAACTCTATGTAAGTCTTTTGGCTACAGGGTGAAAAGAAATAACAGATTTTTTTTTTTAAGCATGGAATGCTTTAAATGTTAAGAACCACAAAAGACCCTGGATTAATTCAATTTCAGATTTTTAGAAAAAAGTCCCAAATGTCAGATGATCTCACTGCAGTCATAAATATCTGGAAGTTGTATAATTATTTAATGCTTTCCTCTATTCATAAGCCTCTTACAACAGAAGCACATTCTCCAGAGATCACTGGCTTACTGTGTACCTAAGAAAATTAAGCTACAGTTGAATTATGGTAAATATATTTCCTTCCCCCTAGGAGTGGGTAGGTAAAAGTCCTCAAGTTCAAATGGAAACTAAATTAAAAGTAATAAAAAAAGTTATTTAAGCCCTAACATATATAACAATGTCCAGCTTTGCAGGAACATGTCCTTCACATCCAGTGTAGAAAACAAAGTATATAGAACATATATCATAGAATGGTTTGGGTTGGAAGGGACCTTAAAGATCATCTAGTTCCAACCCCCCTGCCATTTATGTTTATTTTTATTATGGATTTTAAATCCATTTTCAAATCCTATCACTGAACAATAATCTTCCATTCCATAGCCATGTAATCACTGAATTTATTTAAAAATAGACATTAAAATAAGAAACACATAGAATTTATTGATATCCATCTACATCCTGTGTTACCATACCAAGCATAAAAGGTACAACTCAGCAACTGAAGAGGTCTTTCACTGAAACTGGGTAAACACACAGTGCTTTGGCTACAGCTTTTACATTCCCTTTGCCAATTTAATTTCACCATCATTTTGATGGAGTTCCAGATATGGGTGGGTTTGTTGTTTTTGGGTTTGGTTGTTTGCTTTTTTAATCCTATAAAGTCTAATAGGAACCAAATCTTTGACATCTCTCAAAGCTCTGTATTACACTAGGAAGAGTTTTACTGTGGCTGGTTTTGCCTTCAACTATGTTGCAATTTAATGATCCATAAAGTTCTTGAGGCTTCTGGAAATGGTTCTCACATCCTTAAATGCACGCCACTGAGTGGTCCTAATGAAGTCAATGAGACTGCCAATCTACACCAGTTGAGGAAAATATGTCTTAAAACCTCAAAAAAAGAGTTTGCTGAAAAGGAGATACATAAATGCAAATCTTTTGGTAATAAACACAATCAGAAACCAGAGAGCTGAATGGCTTTGCTGTCTGCTTTAAAATCAAGATTAAAGCAGAGGTTGCCCAAGAACCAGGATACCTGCTTTGTTGACAAGAGTATGGTACATCAGAAAGTAAATCAAATGCCTTAGTGCTTATTTTTGTTTAAACTGCAGTCAGCACCAGCCATCGACCAATAACAGCATTTAAATAGCAAGCAAGCAGTGTCACTGTTGTGCAAGAAAAAAGACCCAGCAAAAATTAGGAAATACAATATAGTGGGAAGACAGCTAAGCACAAAGCATCAGTTATTTAGGGATTCTGTCGTGCCTGCTGCCCACAACCACCACCACAATGCTGTCCACTGCATTTTCAGAAATGAGCTGTCTGCCAACAATGTGGTAGTTGCAAACTTCACTAAAGATTTCATCTTAATTACTATATTATTCCTCCAAGCCCTACTAATCACTAACCTTAGGAGGACTAAGACCTAAAGGACTGATCTGAGGCTCTGTATCTGTATCCTCGCTTCTCTCTAACAGGAAAGCTTAGATGTGAAAAGCTCCATTCAAGCAGCTGAAGAGCTTGAAAGCACCACCACCACTATTCAAGCTCCTTCCAATTCAGATACTCTTGTAGGCCACAGATAACAACATATTATTTCTTATGGTCTGCACTGGGATCCTACAAGCCCATAAGAAGCCTCTCACTCAAGCACATCGATGCTTGTTTATTGCATCCTCCTGCTCTTGGAGTTAATCAGGACTAGGGCATGCTTTTACAAGAAGGGAGCCTCCATTATTCAGCTGAAATAAACATATATAGACACATATATTTTATTCATGCACTTGATAGATATGTATATCTATCTCTGGCAAAACTTTCACCCCAGGGAATGCATAAAATATGAATACTTTTATATGTATCATTGAATTAGAATGTATAATTTTATAGAGTATCATATGATGATTATAATAATAAAAAAAAACCTATAGGCAAGATAATCTGAGGCATATTGAAAACACAATCATTCACTCTTATGGAAGAGCTCTCATTTTATGCTATACAACAGATCCAAAATGATACCCCCGTAAACATAAGCAGGAAAAGAGCAAAGCACTTTTGACCAGCATGGGGATAAACTGCTGCTCAAGGAACCTCTAGCTCATGCTGGAAATTTCCCCTGCCATGTTCCTCATGATTGATTTTCACAAGTAGGAGTAAAACAGAATCACGCAAGATGTGACAATGCCTAAAACCCAAATCTTTGCATTCAACTGACAAAATGAGTCAAACAGCAACATCATCAGGAACAAAACACAGCTTAGGTCTTCTCAAAACGAACAGGAGAATCTACTTAGGAATGACATTCTTCAGGAAAAGCAGTTACTGTTGGCAAAACATGTTTCTAATGGTGCCAGGCTGGGTGTGCTGGTACAGCCTCAATGACAGAAATTAATGCTGCATTATCTTAAAACACCACAAGGTTCTGGAACAACAGCTCTGGGTGACCAAAGAAAAGTCTTCTTTAAACATCACTGAAATCAAATGAAAGGAAAAAGGAAAAGGTGGGGTAAAAAGGTTACAAATACATCTGAAAAGGAAATTTAATGGCTGAAATTCACTATTCCTTTTACCACTTCTTGTCAGTTCATTGTTAACATCTTGCTCAGGGCTACCTTTTTCCTACTGTAAATAGCCTTGGTCTTTTACACCCTCTGAATAAGACATTCCTCGCTGCCACTTCACTGTTCCTTGTCGAGTTATTTTAACGAAGAACCTCCTGAAGTTATCATAAGGCAATTTTCCATATCAAATTAAACTGTCTAGTCAATACTCAGAAGTAGCAGAACAACTCTATGTGTGAAGAGAAAGGTTTATGTTCTGACTTCTGGGGGCCACTGCTTGTCATTACTGAGCAGTGACAGCTTGCACTTCTCTCCCGTGGGGTACTTATAAACAAGCAAAAGCCCTCCAAGATCACTGCCTGATGTTTAAGTTTAGAAGGTCTGCTATCAGTAAATAGTTAGGTTGCTAATAGTAAATAGTTCGACTTAATGGACTTTTGGACTAGAAGACCTCTAGAGGTCCCTTCCAACCCAGACATTTCTATGTTTCTATGTTAATGGAAAATGGTTAAACAGTATTACAGTGGACATCTAAACATGACACTTCATGCCCAGTTCTCAGTGTTATTGCAATAACTGTCATTGCAATTAGAGTTATAAATATGTTTAGAAGCAAACATGTTCCAACATATCTGATGAGAAGGATAAGAAACAAGGGAGGGCCTTAAACGTGTTTTGTTTGTTGCATATCCAGGTGAACGCTTTAAAAAAAAGGCAGCTGTAAAAAACAAACCTGTACATACAATTTTTCCAGGCAATTCGTTCTCAAATCTGCCTTCATTCTTTTCCAGTAATTTCACAGAAAAACTCACATGAATCCAGAATGAGTGATCATAAGTTACAAACAGGGTACGCAGTAAGATGAGACACCTTTTTGGCAAGAATTAATGCCATGTAAAGGAGCCACAGAAGCACTCCAAGGAATCAAGTTTCCAATTTGTGACTTGGAAACCTATGACTCAAATATTTCTCCTCCTTTCAGTGGAAAAGAAGCTAGTGAAAACATGTGAATCTTTTACTAACAGCTTTCCAGGCCTTCTCTAGAGCAGGGAAATCTGAATGACTGAAACACCATGTAAGAGGTTTGACATGCAGAAAGTTGCTATATAGGTCCATATGCAGGAAGCCCTGTGGCATAGCTCTTGGGATTCGGTGGTAAATTTGGATCAGCATAAGCTCATTTTGTCTCTCCCAACATGATAGGGTCAGGATTGACAAGCTCAGCCTAAACCTGTTCACTCATAGTGCCCCAGGCACAGAGAGCAACTAAGCTATTAGCTGACTGATGGACAGTTGAATTTCTGTGAAAATCACTTTTCTCCTCAAGGGATTATGTATTTCACTGTAGTTACCCTTTGTCTGTACTTTATTTCCTCTGTCTGATCAGAGCTGTCTTTGCTAAAAGAGGCAGCCTCCTTTTGCCTTTCAATAGAATAATATTCAGTAATAATGTACAAAGCAAGGCTTGTAAAGCAATTACTTTGACTGTACAATCTCTAACATCAGAAGTTACAAGACTTTTCTCTTCCCGTTCCCTTCTCACTCCAAGTAATGTAAGTCCAAACTTACATTCTTTAAAAAAAGAGAGGTTCTCCCACTGGATTATCCAGGAAGAGAGAAATTCTCTGTAGAGAGTTTCCTTGCTGGTAGCAGCTGCTCCACCAATCTGAGACTTTCTATTGCCCAGCTTCTGCAAGATCTCATTTCTATTGCTATCACAAAACATTATGCAGGAGGTATTCCTTTACTTCTTTCATCCTTTCCTTGTCCAGAGCAGACTTCAAGTAATGCAGATGCACACAGTAACTAATAATACCAGAATCTCATGTTTCACAGTGCAGTGCTCTGGTATAATCTGTGAGTACTGCCCCACTACAAAGCACCTCAAGATTCAATCTAAATAGAAAACGTGGGTTTTTTTAGTAATGATCAATAGCTTCTGCTTTTCATTTGCATCAAAAACACATATACTATATTTCATATGGTACATCACAGTTTTTCTTTCTGTTCGGTGAATGGATCATAAATCAGCTGTAAATTTTTACAGCCAGCAGATGTACACGTGCTTTCTCTCTGATGGAGCTTTATCTGCATGCCATGAAAGTACAACCTGTTCTCCTCCTGTCTCTCACAAATCTTGAAAATAAAGTGGTATCAACTCCTTTGGAACAAACGAAAACAACATTCATTTTTCCTCAGAAAAAAATGTAACTTGTACAGTGCTAAAAATGTTTTCCCCACTTTTTTTTTTTATCCTGTTGTCATCTTTCAGTATAAAAGAATCTCAGATGTGATATGGATAACATAGGAGGGAAGAAGTGTCCACCACCACTTACAAGTGGTAATGATCTAAGGAGAAGAGGTAAGTGATTGAAAGCATCACAAATCAAGCTACACTTAGGTTAGAGGGGGGGGAAAAAAAAATAAAAAAATCAACCACCTGAAATCCCACCTCAGACCAAAGTCTCTCCATTCCAAGGGTTTTGTCTACCACGCATGCCCACGCACACCCTGAGAATCCAAAATTTTCTGCTCTTCCCTTTCTGTTCCTGCTTACTGGATTAAAGTCAGCACCATCCTACCAGCTCCCCACAGCTGGGCTGCCTCCAGGACATGCAGGAGCCAGCACTTGGCATCATATTCTGCAGCTGTTAGCACATCCAGAGGATAAAAATGGAAGAATGAATCAGCGATTTTAGAGTTATGTCTTGGTCATTAGCAGAATAAAACTACAGGAGATAGTGCTGATTAATGCATTCCTCCTTTTCCTGCTTCATAATTAAGCTTACACAGGTTTGAATGTTGACTCCCATTCTTTTAAATCCCAGCATACATGGGGTTTCTATGATATAATTACCAAAATACAATTTAAAAAAATTAAAGTTCTCACTCTTCAGTATCAACCATATTTGTAAAGAATTTTATGGCTCAGGGAAGAGGGAAAATAATACATCTCTGACAGTAAGGATGGCATTTAAATAACAGTATTCTCATAACAGTTCTATATCATCCTTAGTAAGGAAAATAAAGTTGTACCATTCGTATTCAGAGGAGCTTGAAGAAAGGGGGAGCAAAATATTTCTTCTCCCTTTCTTAAAAAGAGAAATGGGATCTGTATGGGTTGCAGCACAACTATTGTTCACCCAGTCCAATTCTGAAATAGAAAGCACCAAAACATACATTTATTTCCCCTCCAGCTACATCACTTGGTAGCTGGAAATGTGTTGCACTGCGTGACCTCTCCTTGTCTTCTTCCAGGCATGGCTGAGGCTGTCAGCTACCCTCAGAGCAACCAGAGGCCAGGCAGATATTAAGGATGCTTAGAAAGGAGCAGGTTTGGTGACGAGGGATTAGGCATTAAGCTCCACTGGCTCCAAGTGTATCATGAGAATGACTCATGCTGAGAAAGAACTGTGCTTTCTGGTGAGTCACATGATGGCTAGTTTGGAACTTAAGCTCTGTGTTCAATCCTTAGCCTGCAATCCCTTAAATAATCTTTTAATATGAAGTTTAGTTCATATACAGGGCCAGCAGAGCTCCCTTTGCTAAAATTAATGGGAAATGGATTGTGAAAAGCCACTCATATTAATCACTACAAATGGTAAAAAGAAAATATACTTCTTGGTGTTTGGTTGTGGGTTTTTTTGTTTTTTGTTTTTTTTCATTTTATCTTTCTAAAGCATATTGGATGGCCAGTGAACCAAAGACAGTACAATTCAGTCAGAACAAGCAAAAGCTTTTCGTCAATCTTTGTAAGCACATGTCAGCCCTGCATTAGGGGAGGTAACAAATACCTCTCAGGCTCAGTCAGAAAACAGCCCTTCATGCAACACATCCCCTCATCCCCCAGCCCAGCCCCACCTTCCTCCCTCACAGCGACATAGCCAGATGGCTTCAAAAATATGTAGAATATGACATTTTAATTATAGATCACCTGCAGGTAGACCACAAGAGGCCTCACTGAAGAACAGGGAGGAACAATTAAACAAAAAAGTAGGCTGGTTTCTAATTTTCTGTCACCTTAGATGGCACAGTGAGAAACAGGAACAGAGAGCAGACCAAATGGCAGGCCAATTAAAGTCCTTCTGGCCTGGGTGGTGCTGGTGCTGAGCCCAGATCTCATGCTCCTGGCATCTACTTTGCATCCTACAGTAGCCTCCAGCTGAGGAAAAGCATCTCCAACATCCTTGCCAAGCCAGCTTGAAGAAGCTTAGCCGGAACGAGCAGTCTTCAAATTTGGCATTTGCTTCAGCATCTTGCTGGACTCCAAATCATCCTCCCTCTGTGACCAATGAAAAGATTTAAGTGCAAAGGAACTGGTTCAAAAAGTGCACTCTGTGGCTGGTGCCAAAACCATCTGCAAGGCACCAACAGAGCTGGTAAGATTTTGGAGCTCTCAGTGGCCACAGCTGACTTTAGATATAAGAGCTGCCTGTCCACAGAGGCTTTGAGATCACATTGGATTAAAAGTTTGAGCTTTGCAATAGATCTCTGCCATCCACTTTTTGTTAAATTGGTATTATCTTACTGTTCCATACATTTTCTAATATTACCAGTGGAGAATTTAATTCTTTATATGACACAGTTACTTCAGTTCTGACTTGCTTCTGATCGGTCAATTTAATTCCATCAATAACAACCCAATAAACCAATTTTAATCTTGCAGTAATGAATATTACTGGCAGGTCACTCGAGAGTAGCCTTTAATTAAAGTAATTTAACCTTACTACTGGTCACAGCCAAACAATAGCCTGCACCACTGCAGTTTTACATTGGAGATCCTATAGCTTAGCCTTCAGAGCAAGCAATGGAAGTGGAAAGAAATGGTATTTGTGGACTGAAATGAGAAACTACTCCCAAAGGTCTGTGCACACCATCGTGCTCCAGACTATAGTAAAAGCTGGGCAACATGAACAAGTACAGTGTTTGGCCCACAGATTTTTTTATTTTTTTTTTTAAGCAAGGTTTGGGGATCAGAAAACAAAATACTTCTCTATCACAGACACCAGTGTGCATTTAAGAAATAGCACAAGGGAACAAAGTATCTCTGTTCTCTGAATATTTCCCCTGGATTCACCTCTTCACAAAAAAAGATGGTGCTTTCAAACAGGTCTGATTTCAGAGAGACTAAAGAATTCAACATTCCCCTCTTTTTCTGCCCTTTCTCAAGAGTTCTCCATCTAACAGACATCACAGTTTATCGTTATTCTCTTTTAAGGTCCGAAATTTTTTGATCCCTCATCTTCAAAGTGATTAATTTCTCTTTTTTTGCATTACCTATTTTAAAGATCATTAATATGCTGAAAAAGATGAGTGCAGATTGCAGTGGTGGCCTAGGCAGCCTTCAGCAGGCTAAACAAGTGACTGCTCTAAGGCAACTCGAGCACTGGCAACAAAAATGCTCCACCAGTCTGAGAGAAGACAGATGCTGCCATTTTATTAGTATCATCTATAAATGAGGCTTGTCATTAAATCCAGGAAGAAAAACAAGGACTAGTACAATGTGAAAAATGAAAAGACAAGAAGTATTTCAGGGAAAGTAATTTACAATGAAAGTAGAGCTGTTGGAAAGTCTCAAGCTAAGGTAAAACTACAGTTAGACCAAAGATGATGTAGGGAAAAACTTAACATTTTCCTCTAAGATGCACATACCAAAATTTTCTCGACTGATGCCATATTTATCCAATGTTATTTAACTTATTTAACCGATGTTATTTAACTTATTTAACCAATGTTAAGCGATCAGACTATAAAATGTTTAATTCACTTCTTTAAAACATTGCTTAGCCAGAGTAAAGCAATGCTGAGCTGTAATAACAGCTATCACATTTTTAAAGTGATAAATTGAATCAAACATTGTAGACATTTACATTTCATAGCATAAGATAAGAACAGGAATGTTAACATTCAGCTACTTCCATCACCAAAGGAAAGTGCTAAATTTTTCAAATCAATATTCCCATGGCAACTTTGTTACTGACAATGATGAACATGAGACAATGGCACTCATCAAGTGTGTAAAATATGAGACAGTATCTAAATGTTTGCAATTTTTTTGATTCACAGAATGTCAGAAAATAGATGTAACCCCTATAGAAAAGAATAAAAAAAAAAGTGTGCTGTGTAATAGGAAACCCTTTGCATCCATTGACATACCCTGGGAAAGGCTACACAGAGGTTGTGGAACAATCACTTCTATTAGATTTCTCAATTCAAGAAGATAGCCATCTACCTGGAATTGTCTAGGAACATAGTAATCTCAGGTGACACCAGTGTACAGGCCAGAAAATGCACCTCTTCCAATTTTAGGATGTTAAATTACTTGGACCTCTTGCCCTTTTCTTATTCCCACTGCAGGAGTCCTCCCTGTACCTACAGAATTTAAAAGTGGGGAAGTAATATAGCAAGTAACTTGATGCATTACTCAGCTTTATTCATGTGTATGTTTTAGGGATCTATAAACCTTACAATATTATTTTAGGAAATAATAATTAAAATTGTATTATTAACAGGCATTTTCAGAATTTGTCTTTTGGTCTAACTTTTCCATTTCTCCCAGTTTTCTAGTCTAAGACATTACCAAGCACCCAGTAAATTTCTTCTGTGCTAGTAAAACTCCTTTGATCCTCTGCCCAATAATCAAATTAAATTTCTCTTACCCACATTATTGTAAATCCACTTTCCTAGAGACTCAAACATGATTACCTCATGCTGTAAACTCAAGACATTTCAGCAGCAAAATCATTAAGTTAACTGTCTGGAGACAGATGCATCTACTTCAAAAATTTTGGGATGGTGTGGAATACATCATAAAAATTTCAACATTTATTCCTTATCTTTAGGTATCTACTTACGTCTCTGTATACAACAGGTTATTTTTTGGTCTGTTCTCAGCCTTAGTTTCTAGATTTGATTATATTAGTCAAGATCTGCACAGCTAAGAATCATAGCAATTTTCAACAGCTTTCAACTCCTGGCACATTTGGTTTGCTTCACCTCTAGGTATCATTCTTCAGCAAGTCACCACAAAGGTCTAGGTGGTTTCAATCACAGTCAGGGACTGCATCAAGAACATCCTGGCCTCCCTGCCCAAATGCACTTGGCAGCTCTGTGTGCTGCCCACAAAACATGGGGTTTTCAGCATCCCATCAAGCAATGCCCACGCAGGGCATGGTCAGAGGCTCGGGGATTCCAGAGGTGGCACTTCTTGTTCTGCTGTTCTGTGAGTGATGGGCGCTCAACCCTGCCTGCAGTCAAGCAAATCTATTTGCCTATGCATTAACCAGCAAAGGCAAACTTGCCCAGGGGACCTTGCAGGTTTTAGCCATCCCAGCATGCTTTTGACAATAAGCACTGAGGTCTACACATCAACACCTCCCAGAAGACTACGTTCACGTTACCCTTAGCAGCCTTACAATTTGTTTTCTTTAAAAAAAGCCCCATAAAGTAGTAAATAAATTTGTACAGAGGTATTAAGAAAAGCACAAAGATCATTTTGGGACAAAATATACCTTACAGACACATTTTGAAATGCATATCTACATAAAGTAGATATATGTATACATATGCATACATAATGCACATAGACAGGACACACATACAGAAGTTATTGGCTGGCATTAGAGAGAAAGAGAAGCAAAAGTAGTTGGAAGATGGTTCTTCCTCTGGTAAGTGAGCCTTTCCAAGAAAGGCTCTTGTTCTTTCATGTAACACTTCAACGCCACTAAGCTTGACGTGTTCATTCCTTCAGAGGTAAGGTAGGTATTATTATAGGCACAAAAGAAAAAAAGATTCAGCGAATGGTCTTTTCCTGACCCCTACTTGCAGCTAAATATCATGCTGTGGGGCTTTTTCCCAAGAGTTTCATGATGAATAATATTCTGACTTTTTTTCCACTGTTAATATGGTTCTTGGCAACACTGTTTGGAATGAAAGATTATTCCACAGTAGACTTCTGGGTCACTACTTAGCCCCCAGATAATAGCACAGACTGACAAGACTCTGGAACACTCCCAGGCAGTGGTACTTCTGTTCCCACACAACCCTGAACACCTTCAATGCCTTACCACTGTGCAGAACTCTCTCTTTATATTCCTATTTGCTTTGGCAACTATGTGAGACGTATTTCCAAGCAATTTTGAGCAAGTTCTCCCAGTGGCAGCTGAAACAGAGGAGAGATACTGTAGTTCACTCTGTTATCACAATAAAAATTAAATGCAGGACAAAGTCCACAGGCCCAAAAGATGCTAAGCACAATACAGCCTCGCATACAGAGGTCTGAAAATGAAGCCAAATCTGAACCTACCAACCCTGCTGCAAGATTCCACTGAAGAGCAGAGGGCACACAGCACCTTTTCAGTATCTGTACCCTCTGAGAGGGACAGATTTGTGGTATTTTTTTTTTCCTCGAAGGGCTTTAGGTCCTGTGGACCTGTAGCACTGGTACTGAGAACATGACACTTTACTGAAGTATTTCTGTATCTCCACTTCAGAAAGCAGGTTGAATGCACAGGACAGTCTACTAAGAGTTAAAGCTACTGTGGCTAAAGCAGTTTTATAACCAGTAAGACCACTAGCTGTTGTTGATTTGCCAGGCATCTTTGGTACAGCACTTAGCACTTCCCAGTTTCTTCTTCTGTCAGATAAAATGGGGGGAAAAAAAAAAAATCCAGCATCCACCTACACTGACACAAATTCAGTTGCACATGTAATAATAGCTATTGTCCTTCTCACTTTATTTTCTGAGTATCCTTCTTTTCTCCTGGACCAAAAGAAGTGATATTTGAGTTCTTTTCTCACAGCTTATTCAGTGTTTTGAATCCTGATATAAATGGAGAGTATCATTATGCACCATTGTTATGGGGATAATGGGAGTAGTTCCAACAGTGTGAGGCTTACCTGGGATGGTTTTCTATTAATGCACTGGTAAAAGCACAGTGCATAGTCAAGAAAGGGAGTCATTCCTTATTGTGAAATATTCCATTCAATAACTTAATGAAATATCACACTCTCGCTAAAAATAGCACCAAATTATTTTTATACTAAAATACCCAAAATAGTTATTATCAGCTTATAAAGATACCTATTCCCCACTACCCAAACTATTAAAGTGTCCTTTATTTGTTCACCTTTCCCATCCCCCAGAGTTAAATAACATTGCATTTCCATACAGGAAAGCTCTAGTTTGTAGTAACCCAGCACTGTGTGAAATAAAAATTTAAGCCAGAAGAAGTTTCATATTTATATATAATATTGCACTCCATTGAGAATTTAAATATTTTGTATTTTAAAATACAGCATAGGTGGATTGTTGCTTTAGTGTCCAGCTATTCCCAAAGTTGATGGTAACACCCCTTTGCCCTCCTTAGATTACTCCTCACTTTTCTTCACCGAGAAACCAGCCCTGCACACTTTGCATCTTCTCCTGCAGTTCTTGCAGCTATTAGCAGGGCAAAGGGTTTTGCGCATCATCCAGTATTATACTTTCACCATAGGAAGCAATTTGTTTTTTGGACAGTATATCTGTCAGAGGGTATTCTCTAGAACTTCTCTGTTTTGCTAACAAGCAGGGTGAATTTTTAACAGAGAACAGATAAGAGAAAGGCTGCAGCAATATAAGATTCCCCCTGGGTCACACCCCCACATTTATTTTCTTACACATCCATGTAATAAAAAAAAAAAATTAAAAAAAAAAATCACTGACTAGTGTTTTGGTCAATACTTTTGCCATTTTGCTTCCCATGGTTTGAGACACGTATCCAAAGTGGTATACTTATGAGCAGAAACTGGGAACATACTCTTGGAGGCAACAGTTCCAATGTTTTGGACCAGATGAAGCTAACAGAGTGACAGCAGTTTTCACATTATTCATGACACACTTTGTAATGTTTTTCAGCATTCTACTATAATTTAAACCCTTGCTTCACTGCACCAAATACATCCAACAGTTTCTGATACCAACAGAAGAGGGTGTCTATCCTCTGTGCTTCACAAAAATAAGCAGAACAGTGAGTGAATTCATCTGAACTGCCTTATTTCTTTATTATATAATTTGGCCAAAAAAAAAGAAAAAAGTTTAAAGGGGGAAGGTATAGGAACACTGTACAGGCAGAAATAAGAAATATCTTGCCTATTTTCACATTGTGTAGCTTGCCTTTTTTTTTTTTTTTAATGCAAGTAGGTCAAATTAGCATTAAAATATCTTATTTGTAATGATGATTTTTCTAATAACTTCCAATATTATTTTAAACACTTTGACATCCTCTATATCAGACTTTGGATTTCTTGTATTTATGTATTTATCTGCTTTTGCACTTAGGCAGACCTTCTTATTAAGGAGGAAGCTTCAGTTTGACTTATACATTCCCACTTTAAAAAGACCAACACCTTTAACATTTAGATTATCTACATGGTAAAATAAAAATTCAAATTACTGTCACAAAATCTAATGGGATCTCATCATTTAAATTTGATGAAAAACTAAGGGCATACTGATCAGGCAATAAAGGTTTAAAGTAGGAACATTAAAAGAAATAAACCAGAATGAAAATAGGTATTTAAACATTCTGAGGAGAAACATGGATTGCTTTCTTTTTTTTCTTGCTTAGAAGGTATAGGTGGCAGTAGGGCACACAAGAAAGGTTCTCAGCATGGAAATTTCTATTGGCTTCGGCAACAGTAATGTTGAATGGAAAAAAAAAAAAAAAAATCTCCTCAATACTTAAGCGTTGCCCTTATGTCCCAACTTCTCTTTGGGCTAAGAAAAAAAAAAAAAAAAAAAAAAAATCATAGAAAAGGAAAGTGGGGAAAAAGGACAAAGGCTGCCCTCTCATTAAGACAACAGGCCCTTCTAAATGCCTTAGTCAAGGATGACGTTTATTTACAATTTTTTTCTGTAGAAATGTTGATTTTGGACTCCAAGACAAGCAATACTTATCAATACTAGTGAATGCAGAAAATATTCAGGCTGTGTCCACCTGCTCCAGTCTATGTATTAGGACCATCAAAAGCAGTAGAACATCCTTTCTGCAGCAGCCTGGAAGATCACCAGCCAGTGGCTTGTCATTGTTGGTCTAAGCCCAGCATCTCTAAAGCCCTCAAGGTCAGGAAATTGAGTACTGCATTTGATATCCCTTTTTTAACAGCCTTGAAGAGAGCACAGGGTCTCCCCAGGTAGTACTCCAATTCAAAGCTTTCAGTTCTCTGCTAGCACTTACAGCAAAGAGCATTATCATGTTGCTTGTAAATGATGAAAGATTGCCTAATTCTTCCCTGATTCGTTCACATGCATTTGCAGGATGCAATAAATGGGTGACAAGTGACAAAGAATAAAAATGTTTTAAAGTTATAGTTCTTCCTGCAGGAAACAGCTTCATCTACCTGTCTTGGAGGCTAAAGGAATAAGCTCCAGAGTACAAAAATAAATTAGAATTATCAACATCCTGGCAGATGTAAGTTTGAACAGAAATAACGGTTTCAGTCCTTCCTTACCTTAGAAGCAACCATAATATTGTTACATACCTTTCACAAACAGTTACAGTTCTTCCTTTACAAAGACACCTAAGGGCCATTTTAAACATATTTTATTAATTAGTTATTCCACTGAACAACTTGATAATATCTACTTCCTCTGTGCTTTCAAAGGAAGAGCTATCAAGTCATTTTGCAAAGCACCCTCAGTCAATATACTTCCAAGGGTTTTTTAATGTGTCATGTCAAGAAATAAACATGTCTTTTTATCTTCATGAAGTCAGAAAAAAAGCCAAATCCTTCAAGGACACTGTTTGATATTTGAAAAATTTTTAAAAAATAATGACAACACATAAATTGTACCTAAGTAAAAGAATAAATATATGCAGATAGAACAGATTGTTATCAAGATGTATGATGAATGAATGCCAAACTTATTTCCTGGGAAAAAAAAAAAAAAAAAGAAAGCTTTTAAAGTTCCCAATTACTTTGGATCACTTTTAGATGGAAAGTGTTTTGTTTAATGTGGTGGACTGTAAACAAATATAATGAGTGGAAATTTTTCAGGTGACAATACCCCTTTTCCTATTCACAAAACAACTTACAAGGAATATTAGCAAATCAATAATACTAGCAAAAAAAAAAAAAGGCAATAAAATCTTATAGTAGCTGGTGTACACATTTGTGTAATGTAACAGCAAAATTGATGGAGCAAGGGAGGAGAGTATTCATTGAAGCTTACAAATAATTTTTCCTGAGCCATTTTTACTTCCCACATTTGTATGGGGGGAGGGGTCACATTATAATCAACCCTCAAAAGCATGTATTCACTTCCAATACAAGAAGGCTTATGAGTTTCAAATATTATGTTTAACAATAATACATGAACAATCTAAACTACCAAACCAGTACATCTAGAGCAGGACAAAGTTAAACCTGTCAACCAACTTCAATACATTCGTACTTTGTCCCTGTCAGGATTTCACATTCAGCAGGTTCCTGGCTTCAACAGAAGAGTTGTTACTGGTTTCTCTAGAATAACTGAGCTGGAAATTTAAAGCTGGACCATCATTTCTTCAGCTTTCCAGTAATGACCCACATCTGTTTATAATAATCATCCACAGAGAAAAACCTATGAATACACCATACCTAAAAACTATGTGGGTTGTTTATTCTGGCACTTAATGTGGCCTCACTTGATAGCTCCACTTCAGTGCATTATTAGCTGTCTAATTTTGTTACTATGGCTTTCAATAACCACAACATCACCAAATACAGTAAAAGCAATTCCTTGAAAATGCACTCCATAATTTATAATTAATTGACTTTGGAAAAGTTCTTTAAGGTTTATTTTATTTTGCAAAGCTCATCTTCAGACTTATCTTTTTCTGTAGTACTCAACACCTTGTTTGCTTTTAAGCCATTAGTTTGTATGTCCTGCAGATAGATTATAAATCTGGAATGGTCACAGCAGCCTGGTCTTATTCAGATTCTGTCAAGAGTGGTCTGAAAAACTATACACCTTTTCATTAACAACTCGTCATGTTTGTTTAAAAATTATTAGAACTAATTAAAAATCGATATTTTACTGACCCTTCCCCACAGACATCCTATTCTTATTCAAGTATTCACATATCACTGTCAATGCTGCTTTTCTGCTACAGTTACAGGCTGTGTTGGCTCGACCTGCACTGATCCCTCAGACAAACTCACAGCCTGTTTCCACTAACAGAAGTAATGCCTGTCTTTATGGTAAAGACATACAATAAAAATGAAATACTAACAGTAATCTAAATAGCTGCACTTCACCCTTAATTATTTCTGTTTATTAAGAAGTGGTGCAGAGTGTGCCCTGAACTCCAAGCCAACAGAATCCACATGTGGTCTTATCAGCCCTGGGATCAGGAAAAATACAACCACATCACGCAGTATCTCATGTAAACTAATTAGATACACTGCAACTGATTCAATTTGGCGCATCACAACTGAAACCAGATGTACAGCTTCCAGACTTGAGCTGGCAGAGCAAAGAGATGAAGAAGACTTGGGGAAGGAAGCAGCATTCTCTCTCAGTGCAGAAGGATGTGTCTTACCCTTTGGGCAATTGAACCAAGCACTGTTTAAATATAACGAAGGCTGAGGATGCTATATTAAAAGGAAAGTAGCTCATTAACTAGTTAGCTTACAAAGGCAACAAGACTTGGGAATTTAAATTGTGGAAGGGGTAAACTTGAAGGTCCTATCTGGAGTTCTCATCCCTCAGCTTCTGAATGCAGCTTAGTTTATAGTATGGGGAAACATTTCCAGTCAAAGTGAATGAATAGCTATGTCAAGAAAGAAATAAGGGATAAATAAGAAACAGCTAGTCATAGAAAACATTACTCACCAGAACTGAAATGCTAGTCACATAAGTCATGCTTTGGAGGGATAGCAGACAAATGCACAGAATCACACTGAGCTGGATGGTGTAAAGAAGGGAAAAAAGAGGTGTAGGGGGAGAAGGCTCATCAGCTGAATATTTCTCTAAGACAGATATCAATGAAAGAAGAAATTTTTCTGCCTATTAGGCATAGGACAAATCATGTTGTGAAAATAAGACAACTAATTTTTTTCACATTTCAATAGAGTCGAGATGATGATCTTAAGGGAAAAAAAAAAGCAGGTGAAATAATGGAAATACAGAACAAAAAGAAAAGGGTTATATTACAATTCAAGAAGGAAAAAAAATGCAGAGAACAATAAATCCAAGAATCTAGGCATAAAATTAGAGATACAGTAGTGAATGTTTTTTTAATGAGTGCTCAAAATCATGGATAGTTTCATGTGTAGAGACTAACAATATAAGCACTTACATTGAGGTGGGAACAGATCTGGGAGAGTGATCTGGACCATTTATTTATGGCTGTTCAGCCAACTGCTTTAGTATGTCAGAACAGCTTTTCATTTCTCAAATAAGAGGATGGAGGTTTCCATCCTATCAATCAGAACTTAACTCTGCTAAATGCTGCACCAGGTACTGTGCATTTATATTACAGCTGTCACGGAGTGCTATTATCACAAAATAATTTTACCTTGTCAGTGGAGATTATATCTTGCATAAGCCAATTAAACTGAAACAGAAAAGGTAAACTGGCAAAAGTAGATGGTGGTTTGTTAAAGCTGCTGCACTGGCAAACGTTTATGGCTATACTCAAGATATTTAAGAATAAGGTCAGATATCAAGTTATCAAGACAGGCTGTTCTGAAAACTGCAACTGAATCTGGGGGATAATGTGGTTTTTGTCTGGGGGATTATGTATTTATTTACTTATTTTTAATAATATGTTAAGCACGAGGCAGAACCAGCTGGTTTGGGTATTAAAGTAGGGCATGTATTTTTATGCCAGTCAACTTTTATTCTAAAAGGTTATTTCTACATATATATTAAAAATATAAATATATATATATAAAAAGAGGAGGAAAACAGGAAGGTATGAAGTCATCAATCAAAATTGTATTTGAAGAAAATACTGGGGTTTTTCCAAATTGTTCAGTTTCTCAGAGCTTTCTTATTTTCCAGTTTGAGCAAAGTCAAAAGGATGTGATTGCTGGAGCTTGCAGTGCTGCTGTCCTCCACCACCCCAAATGAAATGCACTTAAGTAACACAAGGAATGTATATTCAAATGAAATTTTAGAGGCATAAACTATTTTTTACTCAGATACAGATGCTACAGTGGTAGATAAAATAAACAGTGATTTTCCCACTCACATCAAGAAGGTAGTTTAGTAGTTGTTACAAATTTAGCATTAAGTATTTTTTATAAGTTCTGTAAAAGACTTGAATACTGTTGATCTGAAAATTCAGTAAAAGTAGCCATGGGGTTTTGTTTTGTCTTGAGCATAAGTCGTCACCTAAAGTTCATGAAAAATGTGACAGATCTGCACATTGATATTCAACTGCTGAACTCCATAGATTTTTTTTTTTAGTGGAGTGAAAATATATACATTCATGTAGCTTTTCTACTCAAATATGAGATGGTGCCTACTGTATATTTTTATTCGGAAAAATTAAATAGTTTAAAGCTAAAAAAAGAATTATCCCGATGTAACCAAAATGAATTAGACTAACTGAGCTGCACATCTCAAGTAAGCTTTCCCTCCCTTCAGCCTGAGTAAGCAGTGGTGACAGTTTTGCTACAGTGGCATTTGCAACTGGCTTCAGGCACTAAGTTTTTTGATCATTGCAGCCGATGTGGTAGATTTAACCTGAGATATAAGTTAAAATAAACACGGTGTGATGGAGCTGACAAAATGGGCATCTGGAAGAAACACTAAGTTCATGACAAAAAAGGATATTGTTGAATACAAATCTTCAAAAAGACTGTGTTTTTCCAAAAACACATATTAATAGCTTTTAGCTTTACTGGCTATACTAAATTACTGGTATTGAAACAGCTAAATCTAATTAGAAATGTTGAAGCTCTATCATTGGTACTCTGAATCCAGCCATTTCTACCAATGTATCCTCTTCACAATACATAACTAAAAGTCAAAAATACAGTATCCAAATAGTCAGAATCACTTGGAAATTCCCATAACAAATAAGGTCTTAATTCTTCTTCCTCCCATGTCAGTGTAAAGTCTTTCTAAATCCAAGTGGGAAAAGAAGTAGTGCTTGGTTGATTTGTACCAGTTACATCGATGTTGCTGACACAGTAAAATTTTCCATGGCATCAATCAAGTGTAAGCAGGGGATTTGCCAAAGGATCTGATAAACTGCCCTACAACTTATGAAGGAACCTGCATTTGTCAGTGCAAAAAGTAGAATATCAATGTGGGCACATGGGCTGCATTTGGGCTTGACTGATACACTGTGTTGACTATTTCTGGCTATTACCTTTCTTAAAGCTTGTATTTCACCAAGCTGCCATAAAGCTTAGAATTAGTGCAGAAGGCAGAAAACTCAGTCAAAAGGATCATAGGTTAGAAATAACTCATACTTATTTCCATGTTAAGAGTTTTAAGCTGAGAATCACTTGGGAAGTTCTTTTTAGTGAGATTATCCTTGCCACACTTTTGGAGCTTTGGATGGAAAAGCTGCTTCTAAAAATCATCCCTATAAAATCATGAATGTGGGACAACTTATAGTGCAGCATGGGCAGATCAAGAGCAGCTGGTGATCTTCTACTTGATTTACATTTTCCTAGCTCCAGGTGATGCTTTCTTACTGGCACTGATATCTCAAAGATCAGATGCATTGTGAAAACTCTGTATTCATGAGGTCAAGGGCATGATATCTGAGCAGAAAAAAAAAAAAAAGTAAATATATGAAAATAGTATTCAGAGATATGCAGTTACAATCGCAGATACTTTTGCATTAATGCTTCTTTTATTCCAGTTGGCCATGTTGCTGGTTCAATAAAGCTGTGCATAAAGATCAGTTATGAAGGATGGTACAGATTAACAACATCAGCCCAGGAACAGAGTCTTAATAAATGAAAAATGAATTTTATTTTGTATTAAAATTTAATGAATTACTTTATTTCTAATACTGTATGCTAACAACTTAGGTCCATAGTCCCTCCCATGATATTACTGTCATGATGCTACTAGATTTATATGGCATTATATGGTACAGTGGTAAGACAGACACATTAGAGATGTAACTGTCTCTAATCAGAGTTTTAAGAGAAATGAATCTTTTTTCAACTGCATTGTAACATTTCTATCACATCTTTTATAGCTAAAGTCTTAGAGCTAAAATACAAATGGTAGATTCTTTAGTTGATTTGCTTCATCTGTTAAAGGAAGCAATAAAAATAGCAGGCGCATGGATAGACCTACTATCTTTCACTATTTGTCTGAATTTATTTGACAAGTCACCTCCTTAATAACTGATTGAGTTTGGCTTTATGACTGTTTAATATAAGAGAGTAAAAGAACTTCCCTTCATGGGAGGCCACATGGGAGTCTCCAGAGCCATAGCTCCAGGCTCACAAAGAAAGTCAGGATGGAGAGGGACTGACTGGGCTTTAGCACACTGATCAAGTGGTGAGAGAAGCTGCTGGAGGCCAAGTTTCTGCAAAAGGGAACACCAAGAATCCTTTTACTTCTCAAATGCTGGCATAGGGCAGTCAGCCACCATCCACTCTGGATCTTACTTAAGGCACATAAATCTTGATTCAAAGAAAGTGATCCAACAGTGTTGGAACTAATTCCCGAGCCACATACCTTCTGCATAACGCCTCTGACTCACATCACAACAGCAGGGTTTAATGCCAACACAACCACCCAGTAATTCCAACAGGCTCTACACTGGAAGGGAGTGTGTCCTTCCAGCCAGTCTCAAATGGACACAAGCACTGCTGGCCAACACTGCACCTGAGCATCTGCAAGTAACACACAGATGTCCACATTCTACACTACAGTCAGAGAACAGATGTGCTCATTAAGATGGGAGGTGCCAAGAATTTCTTTTTACATTTGCCAGCTGTTCTTCCCAGTCTAACTTCATGCCACCCAAGCCACAAGCTTGTACTGGCACTTGGCCGCTCATCCCTGTGAGACAGGTAGACATCATCAGGTACATAAATGCACCACAGACCCATTAATGCTACTACTAGGCTCCTATGGTTTTGAGTAAGAGCAGTTCCTGTCAGGAGAGGATTCATTGCATGAAATTCAGAGGAAAGAGAAGCAGTGTCTGTATCTCTGGTAGGCATGGATTTGTGTAGGCGTGTGTGTCCCAATGAATAACATCAATCTTCAGCGCAGATTAAACCACCCTCTACATTGTCACTGGCCAATGTTACCACTATAGTTTGCAAAAGA
Source organism: Megaceryle maxima (assembly GCA_024605025.1). Classification (NCBI taxonomy): domain Eukaryota; kingdom Metazoa; phylum Chordata; class Aves; order Coraciiformes; family Cerylidae; genus Megaceryle; species Megaceryle maxima. The sequence goes on from JANHGN010003249.1 coordinate 28,333, forward strand.
ACTGTAGGATTGCAGCCATTTTAATCATGCAATTACCCATCCTGAAGACAGTAAAAAATATTTAAATTATAAGAAATACTACATTCTTCTTACTTTCCAACTTATCTTCGTCCCTGGCCTTTAATCACCTGCAGAGGTCTGCAGTGTAATTCCCACATTGCACATGGAAATATTACTACCATATGTAGCTTCAGCACAGAGATTTAGGTTTTGATTTGGCTGAAGGCACTAATCTACTTCAGCAGGAATAAGCAGCCTGCTCAGGCCTCAGCCACAGAATTTTTTTTTTACAATTCTTCATTGTAAAATGCTCTGCTTGCAAACGAAAAGGAAAAAGACAGATTAATTATCCTATTAATAGCTCAGAATAACTCTGGCAAATTGTATTTGTGCACACATTGTCGTGCATAAGTGCAGAACCACTTCCAACATTGCTGGCACTTCTATCCCTGATCACTCTGAAGCATCTGACAGCACAAGACCACAGCTACAAGAGAGATATCTCCATGTCTTAACTGTTTGTCACAAGTCACCTGTAAAACAAGGTGACTCAGGAGAATGAAGCCAGAGAGAGCATTTAGACATCCCTTATATTGATAGATGAACATAAGGTGTTATTAAAATGGCCTAACACATTTAACGCACAGCCGGCCACTTTGATGGTGTCCTCAGCCAAGGCTGCTCCTGCCTACCCTTCAGATCTGACTTCCACATGTTACAATTTGTTCACATTCAGTCCTAACTCAAAGGGTATTCAAATAAAAGCCAAAAAAAAAAGAAAAAAAAAAAAAGAAAAAAAAAAGAAAAAAAAAAAAGAAAAAAAAAAGAAAAAAGAAAAAAAAAAGAAAAAAAAAAAAAAAAAGC
>JANHGN010003249.1:29296-39680 GCA_024605025.1 Megaceryle maxima
AAAAAAAAAAAAAAAAAAAAAAAAAAAAAAAAAAAAAAAAAAAAAAAAAAAAAAAGAAGGCAGAAATGAAAACTTGAAACACTAAGAATTACACCTGTGGCCATGGTAACTTCCTTCCCACCATGAAGGCATCAAATGCTTCTGCTTTCCTTTTCCCTTTCCCCAATGCAAGGGTCAGTTTAGTGATTTCACAACAACTTTAATTTAACATGCCTTGGAAAGCCAGCTCTTTTCCCCCCACTGATGCTAGATGCTTTCATTATACAATCATATGGCTGTATTTTAGCGCTGGGAGAGGTAAAGCTGTTCATTCCCTAAAGCCACCATATGGTTGTGGTAGTGTAAACACTCCCTGTTGCATCTGTCGTCACATCATTTGCTGCCCCAGATTAAAAAGAGCACGTTCAGCTTTCTAGTTAAGGGTATTCATTTTCCACGTATGCCGAGAAATGTCAGAATTTGTATTTTCCCTTGTGGGATGTCGTTACGACACCTGTACATATAGTAGGACACCTCAACATTTATTCCTTCCAGTTCTGATTGTCATCTCTAGACCTCAAAGCATTTACAAGAAACATCATCACTGACATTTTTTTCTCTATTTTATCCACCAGAAAAGCTGTTGCTCATGCAGGAAAGTGACCAACAGTTTAAAGGCTGAGCTGGAAACATGACTCAGATCTCTGTAAGATGGATGCTCTACCACATTTCAACAGAGAAGAAAAGGGAGTAAGGGATTTTCCGGGAGGCCCTTTTATCACATCATAAAGATTCAGTGGGGTTCTAGCAGATACATTTGGTAAAAGTGTCTCTGGTCTCACAACCCTATCCATCATCACAGACCTTTTCACTACAGTGGAGCTTCATCTACTGCAGAGAAATTTCATGAAGACAGCATATTAAAAAAACATGGGTGTTATTAAAAGTAAGTGGATTTGCCTGAGAATAAGCACATATTTCATAATAACACAGCACTATTTAAAGAACACTTTTTTCTTTACTCTCTTTAAGAAGGGTATTATTATTTTTTTAGAATGGAGCTCAAAATACTTAAGATACTATAGAAGCTGGCAGGTTCACAATGAATAGCTTCTCCTTCAGATTAATTTCTGGTTCATTCTCTAACTGGAGCATACAGCAGCAAGCTTTATACCAAAGTGATTTAAAAGTAGGTGCTTTTTAAATGAGGATTGTTGTCTTGCACATCTCTGAAGGAACTGTGATTCTACTTTCTAAATATGAAGAGGTGGGATTAAAAAAAAAACCAAACAAACAACTGTGATATATCAGGAATATTCATGAAGTACTATGTATAGTTAAAGAGGTGAAATCCCTCCTTTCCAAACCAAAACAACAGAAGCTATTATGTCAGGTTTTGGATTTATATTCATACTCTTGAGTATTTCTTTTAAACGGAGGCTGGTTTCATGTCACATTCAGTTAAACAGTTTAAAACATAGTAATAAAATGGCCATAGCACACTTTATAAACTGCATTGAAAAAGACCATTTATCCCCATTGAATGCCATATTTTAATAATCAGACCAGAGAAACTGTGCCTTTAACTCAGAGTGAATTTTTGTCATTGAGTATCATAAATCTCCCGAAACATACTGTCTAAGAAATGTTGATATTACTATTAGACAGTTTCCAACAACATATAATACAGTTTTATTTACCAGAGTTGCCAAATCCTGAGAAGATATACTTCAGGATAACCTTAGAAACTTAGCTGTGTTAGTGTCCAAAGTAACTATCTTTGAAGATTTCTTTATTTTGATCACAAAGGGCTCATTTTTATTAATCTTGTTCTTAATAACATTATCAATCTTTATCAAGGTTTATTGTTACTGCATCAATAAAATACTCTTAATCTTTATTATTAGTTTTAAAGGGATAATGAGGTTTCTAACAAGCCACATGGGTAAAGAGAAACTCCCTGAAAAGTCCTTCTCTAAAAAGGTCATTCTTGTCAGCAACTCTTCTATATACTTAAAACTGATTGTGGCATTCAGCAAGTTTCATTTTTCATGTAAATTATACAATACCTATAGGAAGCCATTCCAAAAGGTTTTTTTCACAGCATGAGATGAAACATAAGCGATATGTGGAAGAATATTTGAAATAGCAATGTTACTTGGCATCCAAACATTCAGTCAAAATTAGTGCCAGAAAAGGAGAACAGCTGGCTAAATTCAAGGAAAAGTCAAGAAAAGCAGGCTTGCTTAGAAGGCAAATAAGACTTCAAGAAATGTATCAGCTGTAGTATTTTCACGGGCACCCCTCCTCACATTGATAAATCGTGTTCTTGACAGTCCCATTCGTTGTTTATTTTATGCTTATGCCTAAAACGTGCAGCCTTTCAGACACTAAGCTCCTTCTAAGGAACCCATATCACTTGGTCCTGAAGTAGTTATTCCTGCTGTACCTTCCTCTTCTCTAGAATAAGGTTACACATCCCAAAAGGTTTTGTGGGTAACTCAGCAGTCCACCCATCTATGCAAGCCAAGGTTTGATATACTATCCAGTATTCACTAGAGGATGGCTTCTATATGCCAAATAGTCGATTTCTCTTTGCACAACTCTGGTTTCTAAAGGCAGCTGTGGTCTAGTGAAACATGTACTAGAAGTGCCTTGGAAGCAAGTGACAATGCCCTAAGAGCAGTTTTAGATAAAGCCTAGGACCTGCTTCAGGGAAAAGAAATACCATGAGAGAACTAGGCCATCGGAAATGGAGACTCCCAATACCCTGCATGGGTTTAAATCCCCTAGACCCCATTTCAAACAGCATGAATGCTCTGGAAGTCACTTCATTTTCTCTCAGTCGCTGATGCTACTCACTGACATGTTGAGGAAGTCCACCAGTTAGAAAGGAGAAGGAATGAGACCAAGTAGATTTGTCACATCCTTTACAGCGTTTCTTGGATGCTGTCACCCATGCCAGTGAAGGATGGACACCTGAGAGAGGGAATATTCCCTATCTGCTTTAGTGGAGAAATTGGCTTGAAATTGAATTTTCCTTAAAACGTGATAACGCCTCAAATAAAAAAGTAAACTAGAAATACTTCTGTAATAGAATATTTCTTACTGAAATTGTGTACACATAGCATTGTTAACAAATGGGACCTCATATATGGTTCTAGATATTTGCCATAACAAAATTAAATTTCTCTTCATAGCCAAAGTGATGATCTGACTGAACTGGGTGGGTTCCTTTTGCCAAGAGAGAAAAAAATAAATCTAATATTATTAATAGTTCAATTTCCTTTACATTAGGTTTTTAACTAAAACAGTACCACAAAAACAAAACAAAAACCAACAACAACAAAAAACCCCAGACAGAACAAAAAAACCCACTAAAACACACCACCATGAGTGACATATTCTATACAAACACAAAATAATTCTGTGCCAGTTTATGTTCTGTTATCTCAACAAAGGGCAAAAAAATATATACCTAGACATATTAAATCTTCAAATCTCACTAAGCAAGCACAGGAGGTTTCTACAGCATTATAACATTGCTGTCATATTTGCATTGACTTCCATTTTAAGTTCCTATGAGAAAAGGCAGAGATAAAAGATCAGCTGGTGTTCCTGTGTATATCACTCTAGTGCAGAAAAGTGAGGATTATCACTTACATTTGGCTTTACAGAAAATAATAGTATATGAAACCTTTTTAAATAACTGTTAGCTTGTAAAAGGTAGGACTATAAATATTCTAGGCAGACTCTTAAAGGAGTTTATCTGATAAAAATATAACATGCTAAAATGCAATGCACTATGCAAAATTAATTTCAATGTATACCTGTCTAAAAATAAAAAAAATATTTAAAAAAATTTGGTTTTAGATCTTAAACCATAGGGACTGTGGATTTAAAAAGTGAAGAAAAAGTCATTTTACCCACATATTAATAACAAACTTACCTAAGAAAATTCATATGCTGCTTTTATCAGCTGACCTCTAGAAACATTCCTATGCTCCATAACACAACTGTACATTGAAACTAAAAAGATCACTGAATGATTTAGCATTCCAGAAATTATAAAGTCACTTTCTTATTAAAAGCAGAACTTGATAAGCTCCAATTATTCAAGTTTTACACCAACTACCATATTGCATTTTGTCCCAAACACATTTTCCTTTACCATTTGTTTATTTTTTTATACAATATACCTTATCAGTAAATAATTACCTGTCAAAAATACTCAGAGCATTAACAAATTTTAAAGAGTAAAATTTGAAATCATTTTACTTTCCTCAACATAAGAAATGCAGTCCAGAAGTAATTCTGCATTTTGTTTTCTTAAAAAAAAAAAAAAAAAAAAGGTATAAAGAGTAATTATAAATAGAAGTTATGTCTTAAAGGACAAAAGCTACATATGCTTAAACAGGCAAATACTTGAATTAATTTAGATAACTGAGTAAACTTGTGGGATTTTAGCTCATATATTAAAAAATTTTACTAAGAGTTCAGGTGTGGAAAAGGAATAATATCATAACGAATTTTTCTTCATTTAAAAAATAATTTTATAGTCTTTAAAAGACTGTTTTAAAAGTTGTGCTGTTTGTCAAAGGTTTACATTGAATTTTCTTGCATTAACACACGAGTACTTCTGTATTTCAGCTTTGATGGGGACTGGAGCTATGGGAGGCAAAATATTCCAGACTACGTATTTATGGCACAACCTGAAGTAGAATATACTGGGAGGTTCATTGGAAGTCTTATCCTTGTAATATTTCTTATAAGATGTTGGAGACTGTCAAGTACTTCAAAAGTTTTGCCACTGTTTTGGCTTCTTCCTAAACAGGTGACACATCTGTTCATCTTCAGCGCATGTCAGGCGTGTCTTGATGTTTGACAGCAAAAGCTGCAAAGAATCTGAGTTCTTTTGGCCAACTCTAAACCACATCTGACTTGTCAGTGCAGAGTTTGTTACTGGTGCAATACCTTGCTGGGTCAAATCCCTCAGAGGGATTCATAATTCGTTGCAAGCAAATAAACAAAACAAACCACAGCAACAAACACTACCCTATTTTCTGCTACTTTCTTGCTCTGCCAGCTGTCTTGCTTCTCCCAGAGTTCTGCCCTTAATAACACCCAGGAGCGATGGCATCACGTCTTCTTCACATCATTTGCTATGCCCCTGAATTTGGTCCTCTGACAGCTGTGATCAGCAGCAGTGTCACTGCACTATCCCTTCTACCTGTAGAGCTTTCCTAACAAAAGGAATACATCACAAACTCCTCCTTCTATCTTACTGCCAGATGATATCATCTTTACCCTGAAATAGGCCAGTCATGTGACTGCACTGCATTTTCCTGCCTCCTGTGCTTTTTCCACCCAATTGTCTCCATTACCTTCAGCTTTGCTGCTCTCTTTGGCATTCAAACAAGGACACAAGTGTGTCCCCTACTTAAATCACTGCTTCCCATTCCCACTGAACTCATTAGATCCAGGTTTCAGAGTTGTATTTCTATTCAGACCACACAGGTCCTCCAAAACTGGCACTCAGCTGACAGCAGTCCTGTACTGCCTTGACTCAGGAGAGCCACCTCCTCTGAAAATTTACTGCTGCGGTAGCTGGTTGGTCCTTACTTATTTCTTTTCAATGACTCTCCTGCCAAAAGACTTAAACTAGTTGTAAAACCTGCCTGCAGAGAACATGCCCCAGGCAGCAGCTCACTCCCCCATCACTTACTTGACCCAGGGGTCTAACTGCAAATATAAGGACAGCAGCCTGCAAACACCAAGACTCAGCCCAATGCTATTAACATGTACTCCTCAAGTGTCTCTGCAGGAAAAAATATAAATATATAGATGGAATAAATATCTATATACTGCTACCATATAGCTAGAGAACTAATGAGCATCACTACAAGGAAAAAGCAACTGGGGTGAGCCAAGCTGCTGAAACAGGGAAAAATATTCATTAACGATCTTTTCTCTATGACAAGAAATACTTCATTATTGAAATATTTATGCTCAAACAGAGGCTTTTAGAAAATTAGTGTCTTTTAACAAAGAATTGACCTGTCCTCTCAGGTATAACTCAACATCAATTATCAAACCTTTAAAACAATTTGTAGTGAAGTAAGACCCTACAGCAAGAGAAGACTGGGGATACTAACACACCTAGTTCACAATTCCAATGCTTTCTGAGAATATATTCTGATTCCCTACAGGCTTAACCACAATTTTACATTGCAGGTTACATCTTGGCCCTGTTTAGAGCAAGGTGTAATCAGCAGTAGGTGTGCTTGGAAGCGGATACCCTTAAATGCCAAAAAGCATTTAAATGCTTTTTAAATATGAGAACAATGTGACCACTGAAACAAAAAGTAGTACTACAGTGTATATGGCTCTCAAGTTACTTCACGCGTGCAAGCAGCAACTGCAACAGGCTGGTTCATTCCTAGCAGGTAATAAAAGAAGCTGCCATTCTACTTGATTACAGTAATATCCAAACATCTTGTTATCAACACAATGAAGAGATATTTTGGATGAGTTATTTCTCAAGGCCATTGAATCTGAAGAGAGAGGAGGAAAGCCCAGCTTTACCATTGCAGCCTCTGACAGAGCCTGTCTCTCCTAGAAGACATCCCAGTCACAGGATGGCATGATTAGGTGTCAAGTAGAGGACTTAGAAATTGCTCTTTTGCTTACAGTTCTAGTCAACAAGTAAGAGGATGGCAGTGGCTTGAACTACCCTATTTTCCTTTTATCAGTTAAGCCACAAAACAAAGGCTTTCAAGGCTTCCTCTTTCTTTAGCCCCATAGATTTTGCATTCCTGAGCATAAAGACATTCAAAAAGAAGCATGAAGGGTGCTTCCAGTGGATGCTGCCTTCCAGTCTGTGGGTCAAAGAAACATCAACAGAAGGAATAGCTACAGAGTCAGACACATGCATGCTACCAAGAATCCAGTATTGAAGTAAGCAGTGTTTTGCACAAGTACTCTACCACCAGGCCAAGGTACAGAAGGCAGCTGTTAACCTCCATTACAAGGCAGACAGATTTTGAATGCTGAGTGGATGGAGGTTTTATTCAGACGTTTTCATCAGCCTCTCAATCAGCAGACAGGATCATTGTTTCCTTCACTGATACTACACCAAATTCAGGTTTGCGTTCAGAGACAAGCAGCTCAAACTAGTTAAAGCTCTGCTTTCAAGGGTGAATGAGTAGGAGTTAAACCCTCCTTACCTTGCATCTGCTCTATAAACCAACCAACACACCCCAAGTTAGAGGCACAGTCAACACATAAATCAAGGAATCTGAGCTTTGCAAGAATAGAAATGACTGACCTGCTCCGAATTATTCAAGTGGGCCTTGCACCTTCCAGGCAGCTCTGGGAGTAGGCAAGATGGGCCCTAGTAGCAAGTAACTGGTGCAGTCTTTGTGCCTTATGTGAAAGGTAACACAAGAAGTCCACAGTCCTGGCAACAAACAATCATGTCCCTGCAAAAAAGAAGGTGGTTGGTTATTTTCCCCCTTTAACTAACAAAAAATAAATCAGCAATTTACTTCCAGTTAATTAAACAGCTCCACGCACACTTAGAGCGGCTCTCTAGCAAACACCACAAATGAAACAGCAGCCAGCGTAACCACATCACAGATACAAGCTAGAGATGATGACTAAGATCCAAAGCAGCAGCAAAGAATGTTAAATCCCAAGCAGCACCAAAACACTACCTTCGTCCTGAGTCCATCATGGAGCAGTCAGGGCTGTTCCCAAGGTAAGTAAGGAGTGCTGTTAGAGGGCTCTAATTTATCTCAGGTGCCAGTAATATCCAGAACATTGAAGACAGCTGTTTAGGAGGGTGTGAGCAGCCACACACAACTTGTTTTAGGAGCTTCTCATCACATGAAGATTTTGAGACATTAAAGCACTTCTGCTTGCCCATCTTGCTAACTTTTTGTTAGCTTTATAGTAAAATCACATAGAAGCCATTTGCAATTATGGGATTAAGAGGGGCATTTTAAAGCTTTTATTAGGACTGAGATGTTTTGTACAATGCTGCGTGTTGTTTAGGACAATGTTTAAGATTTTCCTCCACCTGCATAAATTTAGCTATACCTGCATCATATTCATAGTAAAATTTTAACTAAGACAGTCTTTTCCTCCTGGTGAGCAATCTCCTGTATTTTAGGAGGTGCAGACATTCCATGCCAATATCACACTCCTATGACTCTCCACCCAACCATGTTAGCACTGCTCCTTTGCTTTAGGGCAGACTGAAGGGCCAGTATCAGTGAAACTCCAAACTAAAGGCCCAGTAACATCAGTTGCCCTCTGAAAATATGATGCAATCCCTATTTTTATTCTTTTTTTTACAGATTAGGTTGTGTAGAGATACTCAAATAATACTGGACATTTCAGGGAGGGAATTTTTTAAAAATAGTTTTCTTCAAAAGTTTTCAGTCCCTTTATAATATGTACAGCTTCCCTGTGTTGTTACCCAATAATGCAAACAGCCAAATGTAGTTGTGCTGCATTCTGGAGAAAAGGAGGGTGGATGGAATTTTTTTGACAACTACAGGGAGCACTCCAAAAGCTTCTGAAAAGCTAAAATTCCTTCATAGCATGCAACTTCTGCTCTAGAAGATAGAAGATACAGATAGATATATCTAGAAGATATATCCTAGAAGATAAGGAGTGGGGAGCACCTGGCATTTAAATCTTGCTACTGGGAAGTGATACTGAAAAAAATTAACAAATCATGACTTACTGGTATTTTGGTTCTACTTAACTATGAACCTTTTCCTTAATAAAAAACAAACAAACGAACAAGCAACAACAAAAAATGACAACAAAACAACCAACCAATCAAAAACCCAAACCCCACATTTTGAGACAAAATAAATAAAACTTCTGCGAGGTGAAACTGTGTCTTAACTTTGGAGTTTACAAAGCCTGGAGATTTATCAGGCCACTTTCTTCAGTAGGCAGGTTCTACTCACCTAAACCAGGTGAATCAGATGCTCAACCCAATTGGAAAGCATGCTGAGTGAAGACAGCAGGATATTCACCTTGTCATCTAAAACAAATTTAATTACATTGATGTATTAAATCCCCAAACATGTCAACATAAATACATCTAACAAGTTATTTAGGTTTCTTGACCAAACTTTTTGAAAAGCTTTCTATTACTCCACAGAAAATTCTGGAATGCTTCATCCCAGCCCCAAACAGAAGTGTTTCAGTGTGGGAATACTGATGTGTGTCTAATGGGAGCTGCAAATTCCAGTTTGGTTGTAAAACAAATACAAATATTTCCAAATACTGAAATTAGACCATTGTTACTGAAACACCATCAAAATGGTAAAAAATTAAACCGTATCCTTGTGAAAATTGTCAAGACCAGGATATAAGTACACACTGAGTGAAATTCTCCTTTCTTTAAACTCAGTGATGAACACTGCATTGTCTTGTCCTACAGCACATAAAACACTTGCACATTTCCTGCAAATCTGTGAAAACATTTAAGAATTGTACTGTTTGTGTTTATAAAAATACTGGCAACAAAACAGTAGAAAATCAATATTATATTTCTGAAAGAATAATTTAAATTTCTTCACAAGGTAAAAATATATATTTGATCTGAGCAAAAGCTCAAAAATTCAGGTAAGTTTAATGGTAGCTAGTTTTAGTTTCTTTACTGGTGTGTCTGAAAGATATTTTTCAAAATTTTTTTCTATGTTTTTAGTTTTGAGGATATAAGCACAAACATACAGATGCAGTCATTTATAAAACAAAGGTGACATTTTATTTTACACAAGACATTGAAATTACATCTCATTAGAAATTTATCTAGAGTGGAGTTTATTATTTCATGTGAGTGTGCTTAGAATAGAAAATTTGCCTGAGGAAGATAAGATATAAGTGGAATTTCTGGAACAAACACTGGAACAAATCCTGATCCCTTCAGATTTACACTTCTATTTCTTTACCAAATTAATATAGATAAGTATCCACACTTTTGCAGCAGTAGCTTTTTTACAACTGCTTTACCCTCTGAAAACTTCCTCTTTTTCTATTAAATACAGTAATTCAGAGCTATATTTCTTGCCAGATGTTCTCCAGTTCTGAAGGTAAAAGCAAAGGCTGTGCACAACATGGTATTTCAAAAGCTATTAAGATCCTATCCATTTGCTTTATAAGAATGCAGAGTTGATATAAAGGCTTCATTTTTCACAACCTTCCTCTGGCCCTCCTCCATGGGACAAGAGATATCATCAAGATGAGATGCCAGGGAATAATTTCATGACTTAAAGTAAGAAGAGCCAAGGATAAATATCCAAAGATGTGGACACTTCCTAAAATACTGTTCTGATTTTAAAAACAGACAGGAGAATAGGAAAGCAAAGAAAGTAAATGGGGG
>JANHGN010003249.1:45995-70131 GCA_024605025.1 Megaceryle maxima
CAAGGAGAAATCTTTTGTTCTGATTTTATACGTGATGTTTTTAATGTTTATTTTGCTGGTTCATGTTAGCAAACTGCAGGTGACACGGCAAAATCTACTTTCATGTGTCCCAGAGTAATACATCTATTTTGGAAACCAAGAGGTAAAAATAAAAGAAAATTATTTTACCCATATTACCAATTTTTTTTTTGTTTGTTTTTTAAATAATACTAAATATTCTTTACACATACTCCATTTAATTAGCTCCTCTTACTAGCTGCAATTTTGTTTGCATTACCAAATCATTTATTGGCTGGGTTTTTTTAATTATGTAGGGTTTGGGGATTTTCCCTCTGCTGTGTTTTAAATAGGATTTTAAATTTTTAAGTTTTAAAATAGGAAAATTGATCATCACGGGATATTCTTCCTTTAAGTGCTGTACAAGCAAGTGATCAAGCTTTGAAATTCTTTTCACACAGCCAGGACTCCTCATCTGTCTTGTTACAGATATTTAATTCCCTTACACTATTAGATCAGTTGTCACGAGTTTATATATCTACAAGGTAGATCAAGACTCATCTTCTGTGGGATTTTGCTACAGTGGATAAAACGAATGATTTTAATTTTTTTAATGATGTTTGTCAATCATTTGAACAGTAAACCTTTCTTAATGCATCACAAAAAGACAAAACTCAGGAACCATGTCCCAAAACAGACAATGTAATGTAATGCTTTCTTTTTTTGTTTTGCTCCTCCTCCTCCCCCCCAGGGAAATAATTTCTGTGCATTCAGTTTTAAGCTTATGAAAAAGCCTAAATACTTTCTTGGGACTTATGCCTAGGAAAAGATTCTACAGTGATTTCACAGAATTTAATAAGTCATTCTCTTTTAACTCTTGAATAAAGAGGATTTGTCAACATTATTCAGATCATCAAAATTAGAGTAAGGAGGGAATAGCAAGGGGGAGGAAAAACCCACGAAAACACCACCAAGAAAGTAAATTAACTTCCACAGCACCATATTAAGAACTAAAGATCAAGGAATACATAGGTTTGCATGTGTTACCTTGTGTGCCTTCTGAACTTCGTGGTTTTCCATTAGTACTCTATTTCATTATTCCTTTTTTAATCTGTACTAATAACAGGCTGGAGTAACTGCAACTGGGAGGTCAGCCTTCATCTCAGGTACTTTCAGAATCTTTTTCAACAAATCTGGGGTATCCCTCAGATTGGGTACTGATTTCTAGGTACAGATGCAGTATCTGAGGCATATAGGCCTTTAAGAGGTGCAAAACTAGTGGGGTTATAGATTGTATCTTTGGTAACTTGTCAAGATAACAACTTCAGACTCAGCCTGTTGAACCAGATATGAATCCATACATCAAGCAAAGTGACTGTCATATAAATTAGTCAGCCCTCTTTTTACATTCAGACGATCATTATGATGCAAAATACTGTCCATCACACAAAGGCTGACACAGAGGATGAAATGTTCTGTAAATATGTACAGTAAGGACAGTGTAACTGTTCTGAGAAGCTACATCAGTATTGAGGTCTAACTGATAAGACAGTAAAATGCTGAAACAACCCAGAGCAAATAATTCTGGGCAAATGCTGCATAAAAATGTTTACAAATCACTTGAGGCAAATTTTACACACTGGCTTTAAAATTTTTGTTCCATGCCTTCTTTATTTCCTATCCTATGATTTATCTCTAGAATACCATAACACAAGATGCTTCTCCTAGACAATTTTTCTGGTGATTGGAGATAAGGGTAAAGAGAGAGAAAAAAAAAATTTCAAACTTGAGGAACCTGCATTTATTTTTTTGCATAAGCAAACAAAAAAAGTCTTGGTAAAAAATAGTAAGTCTCATAAGAATTGAAGAAGATGACATACTAGCATTCCAGTATTAACATACTAAGATCTTTTTGGTATTCTCTAAAATTCATTACTTTCCTTTCACATTAGAAAAGATAATTGTATTTTTTTTGATTTTTTTTTTAACAGTCAGAAATTATGAAACTTTAGGAGCACATATAAATGTCTGGGACCACTCTTTATTTTCATCATTTCAATTTTGTTCCGCAAAGGGGAAAAAAAAATCATATTTAAACCCTGCAGCAAGTGTTTATTGAGTCAGAATTTACTATAATAACTATCTTATGATCCACTTGCAATTTCAATGCATATCTTAAATAACATATATGAATAAGACACCTGGTACTTTAGAGATGTTGATTTAATTTAATTTCTTATGTTAAATTTTTGTCTGGACCAAAATAATCTGATACTTTCAACAGAAGAGTAAGGAGCCCAAGAATTTTTTATTTTAGATATAACAGCATATGTTTAGTTCATAAGAATATTTCCATATTTATTGCCTTTCAGTCTGTATGCTCTTAAAAAGAGCTAATCTCAATAAGTTTACTGAAAGGTCAAGGAAAAAAAAAAAGTTATTTCTTCTACCATAGTTTAGCTTGAATAGTGGAAATGCTAACTTTAGAGTTTATGCTGCCAGGAAGAATTGAAAGCTGACAAGCTGCATTAGGCTTATCCAAGATGCTGGTTTTCCCCATTATAAATACAGAGATAGTCCTTCCTTCCATCCACCCCAGCCCCCACCAGGGATCCAATGCCATCTTTGAAAGCATGAAAGGTAGCCTCAGGGCACAGAGCAGAGCAGGGACTGAACTCTGCATACCTGTACTCTCCTTCCGACCACCAAATTCACTTGGGTTTCATGTTCACTCTAACAAACCCTGACAATAATCCTATTCCCATTGTTATTTTCCATTACTTAGTAATAAATGTCTCATTTCATAACAGAAACTGGAGTCTATTGCTTCCCTTGTTATTTGTGGGACACTTCACTCAAAACACTATATTATATTCATAGGGCTTTATTCTTTGTGTATTTTGTCACATATTAAATGAAATCAAAAATGTTCCCAGACAAACAGGAACTATCTGTTTGGCTGACAGCAGTTAATGATCACCAGGAAGACAGCAGACCAAGATGAGCAGATGTCTTTCACTAACAAAGCTTTACCCATCCCTCACAACACAGCCCTATGCTGTTTCCCTTCCATCTTTCCATTTTGTCTTAAGGCTACAGCAGGTGCCTCATGGTAGCAGGTAAGTCCTCCTGCAGTTAAGGGTAAGGCAGGATTGGAAAAGACTAGGGAAGGAGCCCATGCTGATACCAAAAAGGTACAAAAAACACTGCAGCCCTGTGCAGGAAGGTGTACAAAGCACACCCAGTCTTGCCTCACATATAGCTGCTCTGGCCACTTAGTTTGGAAGGGACTGAAGATTTTCAAGCAATGGGTCAGAAAAGCAGGGACCCTGGTTTGGGAGTTGAATTGTTTAAATAAAATAGATGCTAGGGATTGCAGATATACGATGTGATTCAAATTGCATAATATCAAACGTGCTCATATATACACAGGGGCAGTGACCCTTACTTGACTGACTTAGGTCTGTGGTTTAGAAGTTCAAGAGAAACTATTAGAAATAAGAGATGAATGACTATTACTTTCCCCAGCTTGTCCTGCTCTTATCTGGAGTATTTTAGCACTTTGTTATCTTGTCAGCCTGTAAACTTCTACAGCTTCCCTGCATCACATGTATTGAGAACAGGGCTATCCATCCCCTTTGGAAGTCATGAACGACTCTGTTTTCCTGAACATATTTGCTCTTTTGTGCCATATTTTTAAGCAAAAGAGAAAGAAGGGAGAATACTGTTCTCAAAAATTCTCAGTAGAGACAGGAACTGCCCCAGAGTCCAAACTGCTTCTGTATCTCCAACAATGGCCAGCAGATGCTGAGAAAAAGAGTACAAAATAAAAAAAGGACACAGTCTCCTTTCTTCCTTAATTCGCTCACCTAATCTGTGGGTATCAGCAGCTACAGACTTAAACTTTATCAGTGTTGTTATGTAATATCTGTTCTCATATCGATGCTCTTCACGTGGAATCATGCTTGGATCCATTCCATAAATCCCACGTTCCTAATAATGGATAGAGATTTGGTTGGTATAAAATGGCAGCAATCGGGAGGCTTTCAGCAAAAGGATCTGACCCCATCTTTGTTAACACAAACCAGCAACACTCCAGGAATCTGACACAGCAAGAGGCTATTTCATAAATCAAGAGCAAAATGCCTTCATTCCCTGCTGCATACTAAGCTCCTAGTGCCTGAACCAAAGGTGAAATCCTGGTTGTGCTGAATTTAATAACACTACTCCTATTGACTTCAAGGGGTCCAGGTTTTCACTCCCTGAAGCCATGGGGATTTCAAAACACTGGTTCTGGCATACAGACAAAAGCAAAAACAACTTCATATACTCAGCGTTTCTTTTACAGTAATTCTGGGCGTATTTAGATATATTTTCTTAGAAGCAATTGTAGCCTCTTTTATTTCCTTTAACTATTGATTCTTACATGATAGATGTATTATTTCAAGTAGTCTCATATCTACTTATTGACAATATGCTAAGTTAGGTACCTATTATGCAATTCTCCATTTCGAAAGACCAAGTTAACAGACTGAAGCCTGCACATTTCAATACCACAGGCTGTTAGAATTTTGAACATAAATGTACATATTAATCAGCTAATCGCTAATCCCCAAAACCCGTAACTGTGATATTGGCAGATCTACTTAAAAAGTATTTCCAGGCTTGCGACTGTTGCTGCATTTACTTAACGAATCATCTGTCACAAAAATGGCTAGTTAGTAAAATGAACTAATTAACAGAGAAGTTAAATGAGACATAAATATCAAGCTTAAGACCATTAAAATGTTGTCATCCTTTCCTATCCAACACTACTAGAAAGGCTTACATTGAAGAAATATTACTACATTTTGAAAGCCTTTTACACATGTGAAATGTGTACCATTTCATCTGTTTTCTGTTATACCATACTGAACAATGCTTTCATTTATTGTATTAAAATACATGCAGTACATTGCAAAATACAGTGGTTGAAGTCTGAGCCTTGTTTTCCACTTGCTTTCTATTTGAAACCCTTTGGTGTGCCCTTTAAGGTAATTTTGAGAACTATTCTTGTGCATGCTTTTGAACTGGTTTATTAATTTATTATTGATCTGCAGCTTTTGGACTTACAGATCTTTAGATCCATGTTTAATTTTTGTTCTTTTTTGTTCCAACTCTTCTAATCAGAGTGGATATCCAGTGGGTATATACATTATTTTAAACTCCCTCAACATTCTGACCAATAGCATTCTGTGGAACACTTGAAATCAGTTTAACTTTCTAACTAAAACCAGCACTGCAATTGCTTCTGTTTCTTCTTACGTTCATAAATGAGAGTATCTTGTTGAAAGAAGTAGGAAACAGATGGACACTTTGTCAAAGTGTGAAGCTCAATGATTTTGGTGATAACGTGTGTGCTTATGTATATATATCTAGATCTGAATAACAACATTTTTAACCTAATACTCTAACTACTATTTTTTTTCTTTTCCACACATAAAAACCGTGTGCTTATTGGCTAAAAAAAGTGACTGACAACTTTGCACAGCAGGCTTATGGCAGAACCCATAATTGAACCCTTTTCTCCCAAGTTTTGGTGCAAATCTGTTAACTGGAAAGCCAGGCAAGAACATAGTGTTCCCATTGAGCAGAGGTACTGAAAATTTCTCCCCCCTCAAAATTCTATAAAAGCATAAAAGATAAATTTATATCTTCTTAGATATGAGCAGTTTATCTCTGATTTACCTTATAACGCATCAAACATTAATGTTGTTTTAACTGACATGATGTGGGAGTTAGAATAACACTACCCAGTATTTAAATCACTAATAGCTTCTTAATTACAAAACTGTTATAGGCTGCATGAGTAGCTGCACTGTAATGCTCCTGGCCCCTTTTATCCCACTTTAGCTTTTAAGCATTAATGACTGTTTTAATCTTGTCATTATTTTGTTCAGCTCTTTCTTTGACAATTTCTTGGTTGCTTATTTTGAGAATCTCAGTTACAGTGTTGATACTCATACTAATCGGTCTCTTCTGGCATCTGTAGTTTCAGCTTGGAGCTGATTCAGGAAAAGGCCACAAAATCATAACAGTACTGCTTCTATAATTTTCTGTTATTTAGGATGCATAGAACTTGACTTGTGAGCTTTTAAAGATGCATTTAAGGTCTCTGACTGTCATTTTGAGGAAAAACTATAAATCTCAAACCACATTTGTGTTCATGATATACAAACAACTCTGTTTTCATGAGCATGCAGTAATTCTTGCACATAATTGTGACAAAATAAAGCTTCAGAGTTTAAAAGACAGAAAACACAGATATTGATTCCTCTGATTTGCTATCTTGTACCTACAGTTTGCTTTGAGGACCACTACCATTGGATACAGATATCATACTTAAAATATCATGGCATGCTTGTTCTCTCTCTCTCAATCTTTCCTTTTTCTATGACACAAATTAGAAACTTCTTAACCCAAGTCAAGTGAATTAGTCTGCTATAGAAGCATGCTATGAATCACAATATACAATAACCACCTCAGATATCTATTTCTTCTATTCAGAAAGCAGGTGAAATCACAGATAACACAGTATAAAAAATATTGTTAATTTGGCTAATAGCAGCATATTCAAATGCTTGAAACCAAAAAGAGAAGCAAAATCAATAGAGTTTACCTTTGATCTTCCATACCAGCAGAATTCAAGAATAGGGACCAGAAATAGAAATACCTCAGATGTCTCTAAGTCTGAAAAGGAGCAGGAAAAGGACACAAATGAAAAGGACTTTTTTACTTAACAAGCTCCAGACTATCAATAACAATCAGTACTTTACTTCCCCATAAGAAATGGTTTGAAAACCACCCCAATAGAAACACTAGTGTCTACTAGGTAAAATTGAACATGCTGTGGGTATCCAGGCCAACTTTGAAGGTCTCTGTATCTGCGTGTGGGTGAAAATACACCCAATAGTTACCATAGCAAGGACTGATTTCCACCTTTTGTCATATCTCTTTGCTGTTATTTTGTTCTGGAATTACCTCAACTATACATTAGACAAAGCAAACTTATTGCTCACCCTAAGAGATGCAAACCAGATAATTTTTATTATTTGTACTTCTCCACGGAGTTCTGGGTCTGCTTTTTGTGCTGTTGTGGCAAAGGTTAAAGTGTTCTGTAGTCTCTCACTCCTATAAGAAAAACAGGGAGGTCATACAGGGTGGTAATTTATTGGTTTGATCATTTGTGTCCACCAACAGATGCCTGCAAGGATGCAAAATTCTCTGTTACTGATTTCAAACTTACTGCAGGTGAAATTCAGCTCCTGCTCACTGTCACCACTGACTACAAAATGTTCTTGAGGGATGCGTTTCCCTCAAGACATTGTATTTTGATAGGTTGTTACTTTGCATTCAAGTCTAACCTCTTGCATATGTCCTGCTAGTGCAAATTGAGACCATACCAGTAATAACTCCCAACTGAAAGCATCTATAAAACAACTGTTTTAATGTTTTGCAATTAACTTAGTGTAAGGATAGAGAAGGCATGGAGAAAAGCCCAGTGGAAACTATACAAATGTCAACACTGGCTAGAAAAAGAGTTTTTGATACAAACAAGTCACACCAGAATAACCCAAATCAGGTTCCTGGAGTGCCAGAGCACATACTGGAGATTTTGTTATTTTGCCTGTAGGACACGTCACTGTAAGGATTGAGTGCATGTATTTAAAAAGATACTTTAAATATCTGATATCGCTTAACTAACATTCACATATAAAATAAGCTGCCTACATAACTAGGAGGGGTTTGTTTAGATGATTGCTCAGATTTAAACTAAGAGGGTACAAATTCATTACCACAAAGCCTGATCAGAAAACTTCACTGCCAATTCAGCTGATATTTTTTTAACATGGATGAACTAAATACCGAAAGAAGAAGAGGTCATCTGGGTGTGTGTCAGCAGCAGAGTTTAATAATAGCAGCAAACTATTCTTATGGGGAAAGGAATTGTCCTTTGTAGGCCTTGCTAGTTTAGAAGTCTTGGATAAGAGGACCGTGATATTTTTTTCCTATTCTATTAAAGCAATTTCACATCAGTAGCACTCGAAAATACATTACATTTATGTTAACTTTACTGAAATTCTCTTTGTTTCTAATGCCCTGACATGGTTAAAGCCAGTGTAACAAAGCATTGTGGTCTCTGTGGTGGCCATGTCTTTCCTTGAGCATTTTTTGAAAATACTATTTTAATCACAGGTATAGAAATTTGCATCCTGTCCAGAAGGGTTGGAAACAGTAAACAAGAATATGGTTCCCACGGGACTTCCTAGACAGGAATTTTTCAGTATCTGTACCTGCTAATTCTTTAATATCTGTATTTACACGCACATTTTTATTTCTCTCAGGTACCACTAAAAGAAAATGCAAGAAATTTCAGAGAGATATTACAGCACATTCACTTCATTCAATTGAATCCAATACTCCTTTAGTGCTCCTTAATAGAAATCAATCCATTTTGGTGACACCTGACTGCTATGAACAATATAACATATTATTGTGACTGTCATTTAACCATTCTCCTACTTCTAATGCTCCATGTCAAATGCTTAAAAAATGCAGGGCTTCTTACAGAGATGGCATAACCTTCATGCAGGCTTTCCATTTAATTAAATGCAAAATCAGCACCCAGCTCTGTGTATGCACTCCCATCTCCTATCAGCCCAGCAGCAGCTTGCTGAATGTAAAATTCTCCCCATGGGTGTTTCACTAGAAATTTGTATTCATGGAAAATGTTTGTTCTAATGTAAATGTTAAAACTCCAGTTCCAGGGTGTGAAGATCATTTTGGATCTATGATATGCTTCCTGAATGCTTTTCTCACCAACCCTTCGAAGTCAGCTTAGAGCCCATTAAAGGTGCCAGATTGACTGAGACTTAACAGTTTCTCTTTATTTCCCAGTAACTCCAGAAGGGGTAATGGCATTGTAACTCCCACCTACAGGTGCCAAACCATGTCCATCATGACCTGGTGGAAACTAAAGAAGTTGCTAGGGGTGGTTTATGTGGCATGAACACAGGATCATTAGTCTTCCTGCAGCTACAGCTATGACGTGTCAGCGCTACTGCAGACTGGAGTAAAACAATCCATTTTTAGCACACAGGC
Source organism: Megaceryle maxima (assembly GCA_024605025.1). Lineage (NCBI taxonomy): Eukaryota > Metazoa > Chordata > Aves > Coraciiformes > Cerylidae > Megaceryle > Megaceryle maxima. The sequence continues at coordinate 55,134 of JANHGN010003249.1, forward strand.
CACACAAACATCATTCTCTCTGTCATTTTGGACTGAAACAGGCAATCCAGGAGTGAAAGGCTTTGTATTCTGTTATGAACTCTCTGAACTACCCCAGTCCCTGGAAGCAACCTTTGGCTCAGCTTTTCTGAATCACACAGCTTGGGAGAAGTGGTCAGCTGGATCACTGACTATAATGTGAGTCAGCTTTAACTAGGCTTCAGGCATGTCAAATGTTAGCAGGCACTGCTTTTCTCAAAGGATTCAGTTTATCCATGAGCTATCACCTTACAAACATGCAGAAGGGACTGCAAACATCCATTGCCACAGTAAAAAATCTACATACAACAAATTGCTGTCACAGCCTGTACTGCTGAGAGATCTTTCACAAATCATAGTGAATAAACCAAGTTTTTCTTAACATGAGCTATATCATCATCATTTTTACACCACAGCCTTCGTGTTACAGCTCACACAGTTTATCCTCTCCTGCTGACAAAGAGAAACAAAGAGGATACAATCACGTAGAGATGGTGTAATGGAACCAGATGGTCTGATTCTCCCAGGCCTTGGCATTGTGTCTCTCTCTATAACTTGGGCATTTTTGTATTCTCCCATCTCTTTAATTTTATCTGCACCCTCCTACTCTGTCTCTTTGTCTCTCACATCATTTTTTAGTTCAGCTTCCCCAGGAAGTGATGGTTATGTTGTCATGTTCCTTACAGTGGCACTGGGCAGCGCAGCCATATTTGACAAAGGGATGGGACTGATTTTCATGACAATACACTTGAGAAGAGCAGAGATGCCCCATGACTGCTTCCTACTGCAGGAAAGGCTCTACGCCAAGGTCTCCTGTGAACCCTCAAGGGAGAGTGCCATGTGCAGCTGCTCAGAGACACTCAAGGTGCATGGAAATACCCTTAAAGGAGTGCATGTGCTGTTGCTGCTGTGCTGAGGACTTGGCTACAAACTGTAGGAAGCCAGACCTCCACATTACCTACCCTCCACATTTTGCCTACTGTGAATTGTTGGTGATCCTCATGTGATCCCCTGTTCTTCACCCAGCCAGGCTAGATCTTGTCTCTCAAGTAGCTGTTGATCTCCTCCTGCAAGCCCCTTCTCATGCATCTGTCAAGAACAAGGGGTAGGTGAAAAAACAAACACAAGGCAGAGCAAAGGGAATTTTTTTCTCTTTGTTCTTGTCCAGCATGTATAACAAAAAACAGACAAAACAAACAAAAAAACTGAACCAACCAACCAAACAAACCAAAAAAACACATGACACCAAAAGAAACAAATACCAAAAATACAACCCAAACAAACAATATGTCAAATAAAACTTACTGCATTGCTTTAACTGCCAGGCAGCACTGAATTCAGTGGGCAGGCACTTCTTTGAGCAGTTGATGATCTGGTAATCAGACCAACAGCAAAACAAAACCCCAACTTGATTGTAGTTGCAAATAATGTTTTAAAAGTAAAGCAAAAGTATGTTGGTTTTAGTTGCATGACAAATAGTTTATATCAGAAAATCACTAGATTAACTTCCATCATCCAAAGTGCATTGCACTTAACTGTAGTTTATAAAGGACTTTGTTCATATATTTAAACAGACATTTAATTTCAAGGAAGTACTGCCTCCATATGAATATTATTGTGTACTTAGGACAGGCTCTCTTTGAACTCTCTGGCCCTTACACTTGGATTTACATCTGTGTTTGGCTTTTAATTCTTTGGCTGCTTTCACTGCTTTCAGGGAACAATAGGGAAGCCCTCTCATAGCTAATTTACCACCTGAAGACACTAAATATAAGTTGCAGGCCCTCATTTATTAAATCTCTCCATAAGATTGGAAACATCAGACATCCAGTCGAGGTTGTGTTTTTATTAAATATATTCATCAGTGAAATTGGAGCATTTATCCACACAAACATAAGGGAATACAACATAAAATGACTTCTTTATTGATGAGCATTTTAAGTGGGATTGGTAGCTCTGAGCTCCTGTGATTGTCCAAAGCACCTCATTAGTTTATTTTAATTTTTAACATCCATTATTCTACCAGGTTTTCTGCTAAGTTACCTGTTGCGTGGCATTTCCTTTATTTTCTACCTTCTGCTAAAGGATTTTTGCATGCTCAGAGTAAATTTAGGGCAAGAAAATAAACTTGCCCAAAGGGATGCATCTCACACCCTGTGCACTCCAATCTGCTCCAGGCTCTGCTGCTGACCCAAGATTGTTTCCCACAGTAACCTCCACACCCAGCATGTGAGGTTGGATGCTGTTTCAGGTGCATTTTCCTTCTTTCTGGGCAGACCAGTCTCTTTGTTATGTAGAACAAAGACCATATATTAAGCAGAAACTACATGAGCTGTAAATGCTCTACACAAAAAGTGAAGTTTATATTTCTTAATCTCTGACACAGGAGTTTCACATTCAGAAGTGACTGCAGATGTCACTATTGTGGTTTTTAAGTGCATAATTACTCCTGTCTCTTACCTCATCAGTTCCTGCCTGCTGCTGATGAGAAGTGGCCTGTTCGCATGAGGACTTGGGATTGAAATAAGGGCTCCTTGGCTGAAAAGAAGTCAGAAGATACGTGCTGAATAGAGCTGATTGACACGGAGAATTTTTGGTCTACATGAGATTTTGACATTTTGAAATTTGGTTCTCTTCCAATTCATAAAATGTAATATTTTTAGCTGTCCCACAAAACAGATGATCTGTACGACATTCCTTTTGGAAACACATTAACAGACAGCTTCCGAAATGAATTTGTTCCCTCAAATCTCAGCAGCTGCTGACTGAAACAAAAATACTTTACAGTCAGTTTGAGTATCACCCACAGAGAAACAAGCATAACAAAGAGATTATAAAATTATGTTTGCTTAAAAGTCTTTATTCCTTAAAATATGATTTTGCATAACATAACCTAACAGCATAATGTGGACTGTGATTATGATTAAATTATCAAATTAATTTTGTCAATGCAAATTAAATACTGGGTTTACTTCTCTCCACCCCACTCCCCACACCTTAGAAGAAATTCCCATGCCTCTTCAAACTTTTCCATAAATTCAGAAGAGACATTTTTCAAAGACATTTTTGTTATTGTTTATGAAGTGTTATTGTTTATGTAGTGTCCTGTGAAACACTTTGAGATTTTCCCAACATCTCTTTTTTTCAAGCTTAGAAGAAATATTGCTGAGTTCTTAGTTCTGCCATCTCAGTTTTACCTCTCTGACAGCATGAATTGCTCCATAAAAAAACAAGTTTTCCTAGTTCACTGGATATACAGCAAACACCAAAGATTAAGTGGGCAATAATATGCCCAGCAAGTCCAAGATATTTTTTTAACAGCATTGGCAATTAACTGTTGACACACGTGAAAATTTCTGCCAGGCTAAGTATAACTTAAGATAAATGAGAGTAAGCACTTACTCCTTTGACTGAAGGTCGGTATAATGCAACCAGATTATTCTGCGTCTCCCAAGGGGATGAACATGTCCAGAAACCCCAGCCTCAATCAGATTTGTTTGCTACGTGTCCAGTGACCTAGAACAAGTGTTATGTTTGCTTTCACAAACGCACTCATCCACGGAAACGCTGGTACAGGACTGAATGCTCCAGGTGTCATGATATTGATTTGACTGAGTCTCTTAAAGCAGAGCTAGGCTCTGCTTATGCTCTCCCAATAGATGAATAAATGCAGCGAGCAGTGAAAGAAAAGCCTACGAGGACAAGGACTCAAAATGCTGAAGTTCAGCCACAGGGGAGGACAGTTAGACTTCACCACTCATTTTGGTTATTGACATGTCATCATTTTGCAGACATTGAACATGCACCTGCACATAGCTAAGGGACATGCAGCAGAAGAGATTTTAGACCACATAAGTATACAAAAACAGTGTTTAAAGTTCTTCACCCCTTTGAGATGAAGAAAAAGATGCAGAAGAAACTCCCTAATGTGAATTATCTTCCTCATTGGCTTGGCTTTACGTGAATTTTTTTTTTTTTTTCAATGTTACCTGTCTGGATGATAAATTTGTCAACTAGTCTGAAAGCCAGCCCCTTCTTGACTTCTGTACTACAGAAACTGATATTACATCTCCACATAAATATGTATATGTGTAAGCATATTCACATATGTTTGTGCCATTAAAAAAAAAAAACCCTAAACAGTTATTATTTTAACACCAATTATAGGAATATTACAACGAAAGCTGATGAAAGAAAAAACATCAGATATAAACAATGGTATTTGAGCACATGCACATAAGCTAACAAACAAATATCAGTACGAACCTATATCTTGTTTGTGCCAAAGCCCTGTAGATACAGCTTCTTAATGGGAAGAAAAAAAAATTAGTAGAAGACCTAGTAGTAACAATAGTAAGTGAGAAGCTTTGCATTGGTTTTGTTAATACAACAGTCATTAATATCCTCACTACAATTTTATTAAAAACATGTCTCCTCTATAAAGGATAATGTGATTGTAAAGATGTTTATAAGGAGTCTGATTTACCAACATACTCTTATTGCAGCTAGCATTTATTTTGTTATTAGTTCTATCTAATGTATTATCGAACCTGTCCTTCTACTTTTGGGTTCATTTCTTTATAGCCCCTATTTGTTGTGACAAATTTGAGTTTAAAACCTAATACTAGTTAAGTGCTCAACACTTTATGCTCTTCAGAGACCAGTGTTTTTGCTTGTTTCTCTGAAGGACTCATATATATTGCATCTCTCAGAAATAAATTTTAAAAATACTTTTTAAAGGTTATGACTTCACCTTTCTAGTTTCTGGAATGAACAGCAATTAAGCTAAGGATTACTTAATTAGAATACTGTCTCCCATATGTTTCTGAAAGCTAAACAAGCAAACATTATTTATATCCATTTATACTACCAGTAATAATAAATTTCTAAACTACTTTAATAAATTAATCAGCTTCCCAAATTTGAGCGAAAAATAGAAATTATCTTCATGAAAACAGAACATCACAAGCCAATTCAGTAATACCAGTAATTTTATACTGACATGAATTTGCTTAAAATGTGACTTAGACAATGAAGCAAGTATCATTAAATTGTAAACTCCTAATTCAATAAAGTACTGATGTCAAAAGTCATAATTAGATGAAATTTTTAGTGCAACATTCATCTGCAGAAAGGATCATTTTGGAATAATGATAGGCCTACATAAAGAAATTTAAAATATACAATGTCTGACAATGGTTTATTGAAAAATAGCACAAAAAGCAGTTTTATTTTAATGGATTACAAAACGAGAAGAAAAAAAACCCAAGATTACTATCATTAATATGACACAATTTCAATGGAACAAAGAAAGCCTATTAAATTTGATAGAAGTATATGATTTCTGGCTTGAAATGGTTAAGTACAATTAAGTTGCACACAACTCAAGCATTAGAGTACTTGTGTTATATTCATATTATATTTTCCAGAAGACAACTGTTACTACATTGGCATTCCATGAAGAGCATCAACCATTCCCACTGTGCACAAGACAGGGGAAAATGCAGCTAATATGTAAAGTTCATTTTATGTGCTAACAAGACAGAGGGGTAAGCCTCCCAACTTATCTTTCATTTGTTCCTGTAGAAAATCAAGTCTGGTTTAACATTAATGTAGAATCTTGATCCTCGGGTGCAGTAGCTTGTTGAGCTGAGGACAATATGGATAAAATAACCAGTAGAGCTCTATAGCAAAGGGTAGGCAACTCTGCCCACTTGTCACGGTTTAGTGTCCAAGCAATCCCTTAGGCCCAAAACAGATGTTCTCTGTGAACATCCCCAAAGGGGAAGGTAAAGGAAATAGGGAGAGAGACTTATTGATTAGGAAAGGGAACTAGAACAGTTTTAATGAAAACAAAGCGGTTAGATACTGTGGCAGTAATACCATAAGGTGTTAGGAGGAGCAGCCTTTATCTTAACACATTAATTACTCTCCTTCAGTCTTTGACCTTAAGCCAGAAGCCACACTGCTAACCTGTGAGCTTGGCCTTCCTCTGGACTTGTAATAAACTTCATCTCCAAACCCATTCTAAGCAGGAGTGCTTTCTGGCTTACTAAACCAGCTCTTTGACAGTGCTTATTCTCAGATGGCATTTCTGTATCTTCTAGTCAACAACTTGCACAGATTTCTCAGCAGATTCCTGTTCTCCCCACCTTATTGTCTGCTCCATTTCTAGTCACCCTCCGCCTTTATAACAGGAAAATAGGGAAAAGGGGTGAAAAAGCAGCAAATGGTGAAAAAGCTATTTATACGTAGCTAAACTAGATGTCAAGAAATATGTTATATACTTGACCTTTTCTAATTAACTTTGAGATTTCCACAAAGTTATAGCACCAGAAGATGAAAGCAATGCACTGTTCTGAGGACCAGTAGGAGTTAGGGAAGGTAGCTAAAAAATGACATAAATTATATAAAGCCCAGAAATAAGCAGGTATCATAAAAAATAGGGAAACTGAGCTGGGTTTTGCCTTGTGCATCATCGGTAATAACAACATCTCAGGTACGATGGGCATCATTGCTACAAGTGCAGGGAGAGAAGGAAATACTGCAGCTTGATTTTCAGTTCCCACATGGAGCTGAAACTCTGGCCGTTAGGAAAATAACTGATTGACTTGTCAGCGAAGCTAGTTTCATCTGGAAATCCCAGAGAAGGAAAAACTAGAGAAGCCCACCATGTCATTTTTCCCTAGTCACTTTTACTTATTACAGCCACACTTTGTCAGTCACAGTCTCTCAGTCCCACATAGATCTTGTTTCCCTGGAGACAAATCTTTTAAATAGTAGTTCAAAACACCAACCAGATTGGAAGAGGAATTCAATTAAAACAAACAAACAAAAAAACCAACCCCACAAACCCCCCAAAACCAAACATCTTGTTGCACTGGGGGTCTGTCCTAGTAAAGCTTCTGGAACAACCATTTCTAGATTACCACCTAGATGCATATCTGGGCTATTTGATTTATTTTTATTTCTTATCCATTTCTCTGTAATGAGTATGGATAAACAAAATAAGATTTATCTGATAATTTGATTATACTGATGTTTGCTACTTTTATTATTGGCTAATAACTTAGATTAATACTACTTTTCAACATGTAATTTAAACCATTAACTTATCAATAACTTCTTGACAATGATTTTATTAATATTGTTTCTGCTATTTGAATGAGAAACTTTTAGAAGATAACCAAGTTAAAGAATTGTGAATCTTAATGACATGCTTTTTAGACCAAACCCAGCTGAAGAACACTGTTGGACTGGAATCAACTAGTCCAACATCAAGAGATGTTGGATCAGAAGATCCCCAGCCCACATGATTCACTCTTAGAAATTCTTCAAAGTACAAATTTTGAGAAAATGAAGAGATTTCTTACCATGTGATTCAACTCAAATGTAATTCATCTGCAACTGTATAATTTCCATACATAGATACCTTTCCCAGTGATACCTTTAAAGATAATTTTTTTAATGAAGGAAATGATGGATATGCTTATACTTGAAATACAGCTCTTAAGAATTTGAACTCACATTAATAAAACTTCCATTTTTCACTTTCAGACAGCTGAGCAGCAGTTACTGATGGAAAGAAAACAGTAAGTCACTTCCAGCACTATTACTTGGAGCAATGATAGGCTGTTCCTAAAAGCGAAACTGCAATAGCCATAAAAGCAAGTATAATTAAACCTCCATTTTCTTTACACATTCAAGCACTATTTTCTCCTCTACCTGTAACGTTAGCAAAGTAAGTTTGGTACCAATTTCACAAACAGATTTACAATAAACACATCATACCCATCCAAAGAAATAGTAAAATAGAAAACAACTTTTTAAAAACAAAACAAACAAACAAAACCCCAAAACAACAAAAACAAACAAATAAAAACGACAACAAAAAAGAAATCAATTGAAAGCCTAACCCTCCTCTTGTCATGAAATGGGTTTTAAATAAGAGAGAAAAATAGTATTACATGGCTTTCTTCATGCCTGTATTTATGAGAAGAGGAGACTAAGCTGTCTTTAAGCAGTGGTTTGCTTCAAAGATATTGCTAAGAAAACAGAAAAAAATTTAGCACCTAATCTTGAAAAACAAAAAAGCAAATTACAAAACTGTATTTAATACCAGCTGAATAACTTCTTTCCATGACTAAGCTACAGATTTTCAAGGAAAGTGTAGAACACTGAAAGGTTAAAATTTTGTACAGTACCTAGTACAAAGGAAAATAAAGATACAGGTGAGGATTTATATGTTGTTCAGTTTGAATTGCTGAAATGAAGTATTTCATCTCCTGAATTGAAGGGCATTTGGTATTACTTAAATAATATTGAGGAAAGGCTAGAATTATGACAACAATCTTGTCCTAGACATTTAGTGGAGAACAGCATATACAATGAGAATGATTTATGTTTAGTAATTGCAATACTATTATGTTTACTGCTTCAAGACAAGTAGCATAAGTTCACCCACACATTGTACCTGAAAGTTTATTAAATGTAAGATCAATAGATTAATAGGATCTGACTTTACCGTATAAAAATAACCTAATTATTCTTCATACAAATGCTGATCTCCAGAAACAGCACTTTTATGATGAAATTAGTTCTATTTTTTATCATACAGAAGTAGGTTAAATTATTCTTTAAGACATTAAACTTACTTCAAAGTATTGTGGTGGAGGATGGCGTGCTTTGTTTTTAACTGAGCATAAAGGATATACAATACCCTTTATAGATATGTAATATAATTTATGGTTAAGACTTTACAGAACAGCAATGAGTAACACAATAAACAGAGGCGAGGATAACTCAAGCTGGTGGGACCTGATCTAACACAAGAACTATAAGATGTGACAGATCCCTCCAGTGAACATAATGGGGTTTTCAGAAAGCCTCCTCCAGCAAGATTTGTCTGAACCCCCATCTAGATAAATTTGGTTATTTATAATGCTCGTTGTTGTTAGAAGAAATAGGAATAAAAAGCATGAAAACATAACAGGTCCTTGCTAGAACTACCTAGAGATAAAGAGAATGAACACCTTTAAAATGGGTACGCGATACCAGCAATTTTTTCCCAAGGCTCTCCCTGTCTAGATTCAGTCCCTTCCTCCATGCTTTACATCTAGGAAAGGAGACAGTGACATAGCAACATATCCAGAAGCAGCCACTGTCTCTTAAGTGACCTGGGTTTAAGGCAAATGCAACATAATTGTAAATATTCCCAGGTTTGAACAGCAACACCAGGAAATGATGTTACTGATGATGTCTTCTCATCTGCTGTGGTCCCAGAGAAACACACAAATAAAATACAAAAGCAAGAGACTAATCTGGAATTGCTCTACTTGCACATCTACATGCTTGAATCTTGCTACCTTCCACATGTAGAGCTGTCCAGCTTTCATTATGCCACTAAGAATACAAAAATGTAGTTAAGTATAAACTTAAGAAATCACCTCTGGTAGGTTTACATGAAGTGATAATTAATAAACCCAGCTTAAACTATTGTTCTTTGAAGTATGCTGGTTGACATAGTAAGATAATGCTTTGTAATGCACTGGGCACAGAAACAAGGAACTGGGCATGACAAAATATTTTCAGACCAAACCCTAATTGAAGAACAGTACATTTTTTTTTTTTCCTTTAAGTAATCATTTTTTTTAATATAACCATAAAATGGAATAAATAATATGGCCATCTAATATAAACCAATTTAAGGATATGATTTCAATTAGACAGATTTATTCTAGACTCAGGATCCACCCTGTTCATCCGAGGGAACTGTGTTGAAAAATGAGATGGCGTGTTGCCAAGAAGGGCAACCTGAATCAGTGGATAGCCTGGAAATTAAACCAGAATTATTAAACAAGTAATTCTTATGCAAGGTTTCCTCTATGAGCTTCAACTCACTAAGTTTTAGATGCAGATATCTATTCCTTTGGTCTTTATTCTCTGAAAATTCACATGGGCCTCAAAACTCAGTCATAGCTCACTGAACCTCTCTGAGGTGAATTAGCATCAAGATTAGCATCTTTCCTCTAGCTGACTGCATAAGAAGCTGTCGAGAGAAGCACTCTCCCTCCTGGCAGTAATTCCTTTTGGACTGCATTTATTCTTTCAACAAGACACCAAAGAGACAGTCAGCATATTATAGAGCTACAAAAAAGCAGCAACCTGTCTTATTAGCTAGGAAAAAATTAGGAGCAAAAGCCTGATTTTTGAACCCTCCTCCAAAATTGCTTTGGTTATCTAACAGCACAGGACAACCGAAACAGGTGATGGGATGTATTACTCAAGCTTCATTTACAACACAATTTAAAAAAAAAAATCATGCTATCAGGAAATTAAAAAAAAATTAAAGGAGAGGGGACTGTATTGCATCAAAACTGGAGACAATCTCCTTTTAATATTACCTAAGCATGGTATTTTTACTGGTTGGAAGATGAAAATCCTAACAATTATAGGTTTTTCTTGGCTGCTAATATTTTATATTCTACTGTAACATTTTAACTTGCTAGAATGGTAATTTATACATCCTGAATTTACTCAAGGATGTAGCACTGTGCAGATTTTTATGTATATATATATATATAAATAATATTTTTTGATCCAAAGAGTTTAAATAAATGCTGCACTCCATTTGGAAAGAAATGCTTATTTTTATCTTTTAAGAAAAAATATGGGAAAAAAAAATCTAAATCATTTAGTATTAAGAACAGCATTGACCGTTTAGTATTACAAAAAGTTCCTAAGCACCAGCACAAAACAGTGCAAAAAAGAACTCTTACTATAATATTCTTTGGAAACAAGAAATAATTCCTCCTAATCTACAATGGCTGAGGATCCACTAGGTAAAAAACAGTGTTAATTAATATTTACTATTTTGGATGATCTTTATCAACCTGAGCAACTGTGAGATTCAATTCTCACCTCTGCTGACATCTAAAATTTATGCTGGCAACATTCTGGCATAATCTTTAAGCTGTTGAGCAAACATGACCTAAGACGAGTCCTGAGAGAGATCTATTCAGGAAAGAATAATCTTTCTTTTATCAAAAGACAGCTACAAGGGGTTTGGGGGAAGGGGTGTTCCTTACCATTGCTGCCCCTTCCTCTCTTGCCATGTCATTCTTTTTGAATAATAAACCTGAATATTAACTCATGTGCTCAACTCCTAAGGCAATAGATTTGAGGGAGGACCTTACCTCCCCCCTCAGCCCTGCCTGTCATTTTCCCATAGGGCAATTAAGTTCAGTATGCCTTGGATAAAGCCCAGAATCACCAGCTTGCTTACTGGTCTGTCAGACCCAGAGTTCTCTTTTATGCCCTTGGTAGAAATTTCTCCCTCATATTCAAGCTATTTACTTTGTCACTTTCAAAAAACCACTTTGTTTGTCAATTTTTGCCCAGGCATCCCCTCCCCTGGCTTTCTCAGCCCTTTGAAAGCATACTGTCAGATGAACGGGTCTCGGGGGAGACACTAACTTCTTGGCTTGCACTGGCAGAGCCCTTCTGCAATATATTTTGAATACCCAGAAGACCAGCATCTCTATTAGAAAACCTAATAAATGCAAACCAAACAATCCCAACACAAAAGGGGGGGGAAAAAAAAAGAAAAAAAAAAAGAAAAAAAAAAAAAAAGAAAATATTGAAGAAAAAGGTAGTCATCTATTTCCAACAGGGAACTGAGACATGTTCTTTGGATGCAAGGGATATAGTCCTGTTTCTCTGAAGATAAATCCAGCACAGAACCCCCACATAGGTACAATGCATCATCCCCCAGGGAAACCTTTTTCACTTCAGTGAACATAAAAGAGCCTAGACAGATTGTTTCAGCAGACTAGCCTAAAATGAGGCAGAATGAATACCACCCACAGGGAAGTAGTAAAAATTACTAAAGATACAGGCTGCAAAAAAAAAAAGCTGCTCAGAAAAGTTTGAATTCAATTCTGATTGCAATAGAATATTCAAAATTAATTTATCTTGGATTTACTGTCCCCACAGAAAAGGAAAAAAGATACATTTAGGTCACAACACTTTAAAGATGGGGTTTTTTTTCCATATATAGAGTGAAAATCAGAGGGATAAAACACTTAAGAATTGTTTAGTAGAAACTTTTCATCTTAGAACTTGACAGAAAAGTTTAATATTAACTGCTCACTATAAAGAAGAATTCTCAAGAGATTAGATAAACAATGGTAAAAATAACATGCTTGTATCTCCACAGAATTCTATCAAGCTTTAAAATACATATGCAATGAGGATTATCATTATTACCATTATTATTGGATAAAAAGACTCTTGATAACATAAGGAGTGATATGCCCTCTGTGAGTAATAAGGAAAAAAAATAAATGTTCTTCTATGTGTATTACTGGGGGAGAGGGGTGGGGTGCATGGAATCTGAAAATCAGTGGAGAAAGGGAAGAGTTGCATCTAGTTTGATTTATGCCTGCTATTCTTTTTATGCGTAGCCTGAGGAGCCTCATGATGATATGTAATGAGTCAGGGTGAAATGTGTATAAATAAACGCACTGCCAACTTGTGAAGGCTCTTTAAAACATCTTTTTTATACACTCCATTCCAAAATGCATTTTCTGGGGGAGAAATGAGAGACATCAGGAAAAGACAGAGTTGACATAGTAAGAAAAATCTCCATTTTTATTCCATTTCTTTTTCGCTTTTGCTTTTTCCTTTTTTTTTTTTTTTTCCTTAAGGAAAGACAATTTCCAATATTTCATTCTGATGCAGTAATAACAAGGTGGATGAAGTTCAAGATGAATACCTTTGACAGATCTCTGAAACAACTAACATGCCTTCTCCTACCTGGAGCTAGGCGACTCCGTGGGATAAATGCCATTTTTTACTGGTGAAGGACCAGAACCAAGACCAGAACACTTTCCCTCTTCTTTTTTCCCCCTTTCAATAGCCCCTCCAATTTGCAATTCCGTTTTGTTTTTCTAGAATATTTTGTGTGAGAGTTCAAGCAGTTGATCCCCTGGCCAAGGAAAATATATATTATCCTAAAAAATGTTCTTCATGTATGGGGAACCACCCACCAGTGGTTCCAAAACCTGACTCCTACCCAAGAAACAATGACTCTGAATCCTTTCTACATCACCAAGTGCTCTTAATGACAAAGAGGAGCGGAACTGCAAGTTTTCTAGGCTAGGGTAAATTTTTGTTCAAACATAGCTAAAATAGACAATCCAGCATTTTTTTACTAAGACAAATTAGTAATATCACTAAAAAATATCAAGAAATACTCACCCATCCTTATTTTTAAATTTTTATTTTCTCTTCCCCCCAGTCCTTACTTGCCTAAATATAAGAAAAGGACTGGAAGGTCTTAAAATACCACATGAGTTATAATATGCTGTAATTCTGTCCCCAGGAGAAAAAAAAAAAAAAAAACAAACAAACAAACAAAAAAAAACCAACCATATAAATAAATAAAATCAATTCTTTCTCCTTTCCAGTGTTGAGATTTAAAATGTGTTCTTTGTATTTATTTCTTTTATATTCTCACAGATTTGTTTTCCAAAAGTGTTCCTTCCAATCAGGAGGAAATTTTTAATAATTTTTAAGACTTATCAATGGTTTTAAGAACCAAAAGCAATATTGTGAAATTCAAAATGCAATGACAAAAGCTGCCACATGCAGAAAGGTGTGTGTGCACATATATACACCTTACAGCATTCTTTTGCTATATACAAAAAAGAAGCATCAACAGCAGATCAAGACAGCTTATAAGAAGACTGGAGAGGGCCTGTTTACAAAGGGCTGGAGTGAAAGGATGAGGGGTAATGGTTTTAAATTAGAAAGCAGTGGATTTAGGTTAGAAATAAGGATGAAGTTCTTTACCATGAGAGTGGTGGAGCACTGGAACTGGTTACCCAGGGAGGTGGTTGAGGCTCCATCCCTGGAGACATTCAAGGTGGGTCTTAATGAAGCTCTGAGCAACCTGCTTTAGTTGAAGATGTACCTTTTCTCAGCAGGGGGCTTGGACTAGAAGACCTCTAGAGGTACCTTCCAATCCAGACATTTCTACATTTCTGTGTTTCTGTTTCTATCATCCAAAAGTAAAAGTCATCTCCCTCTATGAAAATAAAAATACCTTTGTTTTGAGCTCATTTATTATCCTCTGATAATTGTCTCTGCTGTCCCTCTGTATTTATCACATGAGGAAGATGAGATTATTATCTGCAAGAGCATTCGATTTCCATGACATTATTATCACTTGCACCTCCTCCATCTTATACCTCTTGGCTCTTTCACCACCTTTGTGTTTGGAGTATTATTTATCAAAGGATGTTGGAAATTACCACTGTCTCAATTTTGCTTTTCATCTCATTCATGAAACACTACTTATAATGTGAAATGCAGTTCATGAATTGCTGGAGAGCCAGCAAAAGAATAGTAGTGCATCTATTTCCATAGAAATGGTCTCATTACTATGCAGACTTGCAATAATTTATAAGAAGGGATTCTCATCTGAAAACAGAGGTCCTGCTGGCAATGTCCTTCTGTTGACACATAAAGAAATATGTTTTCCAAACTATTGAAGAAATAGAACTCTTCATTCATAAGGTGCACCTCACTTTGACCCACAACAAAAGCACTGATGAGGTATGGAGCTTTGGCAGACAATCAGGGGCATTTTCATACTAGCATGCAGATATTCAGCACTTTATAAAGCACTAAAACAATATCAAGTAAAAAGGTAAAGATGTAAAAGGCAGTTTCAAGAAGGTGTGAATATTATAACAAAACATGTTTGAGATAGAGATAAAACAGAAGAGAAAACCTATTTAAAGATTATTTAACTAATTACATTTAAAATCAACACATTTACAAGTAAAAACACTGTTAGTCATCATCATTTATAGGGTTTTGTCTGCCTGTTAATGTTTGCTGTTTTTTCATCACCTATGTTTTAGAAATTTTATTAAAAGATTAAAGAGATGACTGAGTTAAAGTTTCTTTTAGA
>JANHGN010003249.1:70231-121051 GCA_024605025.1 Megaceryle maxima
CCAAAAGTTTCTGGTTTACAGCCTCTCTCACAAAAGTACATCACAAACATCAAAGAAATAGGTTTGTGTAAGATTTTGATGCAATTTTATTATCCTAGTCAGACAACAAAAGTGCTTGCAGTATTTTGCTGATATTAGTTATTTCCTGCACTTTAATTTCACAGGTGAAATATTCTGTTTTCCTAATACAACTATACAAAAAAAAATTTTTTTTTTTAAATGGTCTTGAAAAAGAAACAAAGATTTTTAAAAGTGATCTTTTAAGCTACACCAGATTCAAATCTCTTACAGAGAAGGTCCTTCTCAAAGTTTTACCCAGAAAATTGAGAAAATCTTAGTTTCAGGAAAAAGTAAAATTATGGAATGTGAAAGAAACTTGTTTTTTATCTTCCTTCCTGTGGTACAACTATTTATAATTGTAAGTCCTGTGAGGACACAGCATGGCAAAGCTGCTCTTGCTTAGCTACTTCACTTCATATGCATGATACTTAATTTTGAATTTAATTGTAATTTGAATGATGATTTAAGCAGATGGAGAAAATGCAAGCACTATGTGGGATGAGCAAAACATTAAGAGACTGCATCAAAAGAGAGCAGCACAGGCACAGACAGAAAGAACACAGGTCCCCTACCCTTACCCTTTTCCTGTGTCAAAAAGTTTAGAAGGACTGAAGTATAATTGGCATACTCTAACCAGCATATGAAAATAATTCCAGACTATTTTGTGGCTGTTTCTCTAAAATGTTAAATATTCATCCTTAACAACTTGTGTTAAGGAACATTAACATACCTTCCTTGGATGTACCTTTGACTTCATGGGGATGTTTCACCTTGCCACATCCTTTGGGCTAGAAGGTGCCCCAGTACTGCAGGACACCAGCCCTGCTCCATAAGGCTGAAACTTGTTGAAAAGCACCATACTGAGACACTGACTTAATAATATAACAGATTTTCTTTTATGATTATACTTGAATATACTTATATTCTATATCCTATTTTCCATTTTAATTTCTCCTTCACTGATAGCTTTGCAAATGGCAATTTCTATTTCTGGCATTTTTACAGAAAGGTTTATTTATCACTTATGTTTACATGTAGATATATACACATTGCCCTAAAAAAAAAAAAAACAAACTTTAATTATCTTGGAAGCTCCACCAAAACAGAGCAAATCTTACATTAGCAGCAACACATTGTCAAATGGCAAACTTTGAGCAATCAACTGTATTTTAAGGAGAAATGAAGAAAACCTTTGTTGTAAAACTCTGTTCTCAGCGTTACTTGGAAGCATCAAACTATAGGCTAAGTCTGTAGGTAAGACTCATTTGCTAAATACAATGAACTGAAGACACTATATAATCAAAACCAGAAATGGTAAGGCCAATTGGAAATCTGGGCTGCTCTGAAAATATCTACCTTTTATAAGATAGCTGCGTATAGAGGGAGTATGAGGCTATTTATGCCAAAGTTAAGGCACAGATGGGAATGACAGGGAGAAGGAACTGTTAAAAACATACATCCCCGAAACATTAAGTTTAGAACAAGCTAATTCCAACTTTAGCCATTGAATTGCTATGGTACCACAATACTTCACATTTCCACCTTATGAAGAAAGTGTAACCTTACCAGAAGTTAACCAAATGACAAACCCAAAACCAGTAACCATATACAGTCAATGGCAGTATCAAGTAGCAACTGGAAATCCTGATCTCATGTATAACTTTTTTTTCTCTTTTATTAACTATTCCAAATCTTTAATACTTGCTGTGTTTGCCCTCATTGTAAATTTCAGTACATCAACCACTAAAGATATTGTTACAAAAGTGTGTGCATGAAATTCTTCACACTCGGGGTGGTGAGACACTGGAACAGGTTGCCCAGGGAAATTGTGGATGCTCCATTACTGGATGTGTTCAAATCCAGGTTGGATGGGGTGTTGAGCAACCTGGTCTAGTGGGAAGTGTCCCTGTCCATGGCAGAAGGGTTGAAAATAGATGATCTTTAAGGTCTTTTCCAACCCAAACCATTATATCATTCTATGATCCACAAACGAGGACATCTGTGAGGTGGAAAGCAGCAGGGAAGATACCTGTGCACACAGCTTAGACCACTAACATCCTGTTATAATTGACACATTATAAAAAACCTGAAATAAAGTTAACGCTTTTTAAAAGTTAAGTGGAAATTCAGAGGATCGTGATTCTAATATTAAATTCAGCTTAATTGCAAGCAATGTGTGCTTGTGAGTGTTGTAAGCAGCACTTGCTCACTGAAGAAGCATCAAAATATTGAGATAATTTTTACTCTGAGAGATATTGGGAAACACAAACCCATAAGATTTATAAACGCTCCCAATAGCTGAGTCTGCAAAAAAGTTAAAGCTGAGCATATACAATCAAGAAATGAAAGAAAATGGATTGTATTTATGACACATGGCAGCCTCTGCATACTTTTCTTAAAACTACTTGTTCGTGTCCTAGAAGCCTTTGTAAATGTTGTGATAAAGTAAGTGCCAGAATAGGGAGCAGTCATGCATGTAATAGGAAAATTCACTAGCATGGCAGGGGGAATATATATGAACACTTGCATTTGTTTGTTTGCTTGTTCATATTTTTTACAGCAGAAAGAATCACTGTATTGGATGCTCTGAAACACTTCTAAAATATGCAGGATTTTACAAAATATCTTTGTAATTAGAAGGAAGATGTTCTGCTTTCTTTTAAGAATGATTACAGGAAATTGGTCATGGCAATTGAATATCCTGTGTTATGTGGCTTCATCCCTCCCCATTCTCCACTAACCTGCTGGAAAAGGTTGCTGTTGATTTATGCTTTTGTTTGTGAATTACATCATAGAGTATCAAAAGCCATAAGAGCTGGAAAATTGCTTCTTACAGTCAATGACCTCCTTGTAGTTTACTTCCTTATTTTATCATAATGGAGACATATTCACATGATGGAGGTTTCCCTACCAAAGAGAAGGGTCTGATCCTTGACCTTAATGACAATGTTTTTCCACCTGCTCAAAGCATTACAAGTATTTTAGTGACAGCCAGCTTCGAGCAGAAATTTAAATAGGGTTTGTTATTTAGCGATAAAAGTGCAATCTACTGAAATAACTACTGCTGTTAAGAAAACAATGGTTTATCCTTTAGATTACAGTACCTCTCATATATGCTTTCATTTCTCTTCACTGTCTAATTCATCTTCTAAACAGGACCAGCATTGCTGGGTCACTGCTGTTAAGGCCATTTATTTGTACCTCAGAATGAAATAGAAGTCTCTAATAAAGGCCCAAAGACTCCTGAAATCTGGGGGCGGGGGGGGGAAGATGAGACACAGGGGGACTTTCCCTCAACTCCAGGAGCATCTGATCAACTTCTATATGCACAGAGTAATTACATTTTTCAGATGAGGTACAGAGGGGCTGCCTTCTCCTGTCACTGATGCTCATGTAAAAGAGGATTAACACCATTGCAGCTGAGCTAATGGAATTACATTGCTGTAAGTGGCAACTGAATCAGTGCTTGGCAGGGGCCAAGCCTTTCTTGGTAAAGGCTGAAAGTCAGTCTGTGAAAAGAGGACTTACAGATGCCTAACATAGCATTTCCTGGGAGCACAAGCACTTCTTACTAATGACCAGCTGAGTCCTGTAATGTGCACTGAGATGTGGTCAGATAGTTAGGATCAAATTGGGCATCCTGAATGTGGTTTGGTCATTTAGAATTAATAATTGATTGTTCACAAATCCAGTATTTCAGAAAACAGCACAAACCTATTACAGAAGTAAGCTTCCTTTTCTAAGTTCAGCTCAGGATTTCCTCCTTCCTACAGAAACAGAATTTACAGATTCCCATTATCCATGATTCTCTGCCCTGTAATCCTCCAAAAAACAAACTTCTCATGCATGCTTAGGAATCACGGTCAACCCCATTTGAACACTGGGGTAGAAGTACCAGAGATGTTAAGCTCCCAGGGTTATCAAAAGGGGTGGCATGAAGCAACTAAGGAGAGAGACAGATTAATACTCCCACTGAATAAATGTTTACGGAGCAGATTCAACCGTTATTAGAGATTCCACACGACAGATGGCACTGGAGAAAATCAAGCATCGTGCATTCTGCCACTCACAGAAATACTTGCTAAATAGGATGCAGAATAGTAGCTAATGAAGATAAGTAAGAGTATTATTCTGCTCTAAGGCTTGATTTGACTCAAAGGAAGCATTTCCATCTATCCCAGGCTGCTATTTCTTTTTAGAGAATTTCTTTGATGCTTTTTTTCTTATAGCACGTTTTGTTCTGTTACCTTGATGATACAGCAATAAACAGTGGAATAAGATTTCTCCCAGACTTCTTGATAAATTTTTTTCCCTAAAAAAAAAAAAAAAAAAAACAACAAAAACCCAAAAAAACCACAGCTGAGGTTGAAAAGTCAGTTTTCTTTGTCTTCCTTACTGTGCCACTCCAATTAGAGCCTACCTCTGCTGATGAGTTCTTGCTTGTCTCATCTTGTTAGATGTTGTAGTCTTTACACTAAACATTTTTATATGCAGATTTTTGATGTCTCCTTAATTTAAATAAGTATTGTCCTCCTGCAAATTTAATAACCTATTATTCAGCCATGTTCCTGCTTGTTTTATTCAAATTTTCCTATCTTCATTTGCAGACAATCTCAGGTAGCATAGAAAAATAGACCACAGTAAAAGCAAATACTTGGGTTTTGTTCTTATATTTTAACTAAAATAATAAGTATGAAATTGCTGTAGCTGAAAGGAAAAAGGAATGTAAAAAATTCTACTTCCCTGCTCAGCCTAGGCCACCAGGCAAATCTGATAAACATTTATCAATTACTGTATAGAATAAGATATGTGTGCACAGGTCTGATGAGTTTACCCTCTGGTTATGGGTCTCTAGCTTCATTACTAGCTAATCCCTGTAAATCTAGAACGACTGAAAAATGTCAGTGACCCAGTGAAAGGCTGATTTTAGAAATGACATTCAAAAGTTTCAATAGAAGGGAAGAAAAATACTTGCATCACAAAGTAATTTAGATCCTGGATGGTCAGAAAACATCTTGGGAGATTCAAGTTGTATTTCTACATAATTTCAATTCTAAATTGAAACAGAAGCAGAAGTCAGGTCCCCCACTCCAAAAGCATATGGTCACCTACAACTCAACAAGATGAATCCCTCACAGAGGTGGTATGTTCCCAGACTACTGACTGAATTGATCTCTTTTGTCAAGGGTCGCCTACATTTCCAGATCCCACTTGGATTTGGGCTTTCAGAGACAACATGAAGATTCAGGAAGGAGTAACTCCAAATCCCTGTATTGGAGCAAAATAGTCAAGTTCCTATGCAATGAGAAGAGCAACAAACTAAAGCCTTCCTTTAACATGAAATAAAAGTTCTTTTGACTTACACAGTTACCTCTTACCCCCTTCTCCTTTCAGACATCAGGGTTTCCTGTTTTCCCAGGCAAAGATTACTGTTCTGTTAGGACCAATGCTCCAAATGGGAACAGAATATCAAGAAGATCTAAGACATACTAAAAAGGATACAAGTTTTCTGAATCTTATATCCCTTTTCCACCTCAAACATAAGTTTTCCAAGAAGTTGCCACACTGCTGTAGAGAGTAATGGAAAAAGCCAAGAGACCACACAACTGAAGTTGAGAGGCTATGCAATCACAAGACCATTTACATTTGAAATACAGCTCTATCACCATCAGCGTGCTCACAGCAACAGACTGAAAGGCAGTAGCATGCCAGTTCTACTGGGCTATTTTTCCATGATTAAGTTTCCTGTTATAAAGCAGAGGAAATTATGTTTATGCTGTCAATAATGTAATCAATTACAATGAACAATTGCAACATGGTAGATTAGAATTTATTTCAGATCTTACTGCTAATTATCATCCAGAAGCTTTATCATTCAGCATAACTCAAACAAATTATTTGCATTTATCACATGGCAGAGGTGGAACTTGCAGGTTTAGGTCAGGAGCTGTGTCTATGGCAATAACCAGAAATGTAATTTGGTCTTCAAATTCTCTTCCTGAAACAATAATACTTCTGTCTTTTATCTCTAGCACCTGTTTTTACCAACATTTTCATTCTATAAATACATATTTCTTACTTGCATTTATTATTTTTTTTTCCTATATATACTCCTGTAAACTCTTTAATACTCCAGGAATAAGAAAATATTTCATTTGCAGTTTTTCTCTGCACAGAATAAAGCCATTCTTGAGACTTATCTCTTCTTATTTAAGGCAACTACTGATTACATATATCTAAAAAGACCCATCTATTGACATCCTACTGTAGCGCATAGTTGTCCAAGTCAAGTTAGTGGCACCACATCATTTTGAAATTGATATGATCTTGACATTTTTCTGCCCCTAGAAGGGACAGCAAGATTTTTATTGTTGTTTCTTTCACTGCTCTTTGTGTCTTTATTGAGCTAGGTATTAGGAGATAGAAACATTTTGTGATCTGATCATAAACTTTCCTTTTATTCTAAAAAGGCAGTCTGTTTTTCAAGAAAGGAAATGCACATTTCTGTGAGGTATTACAGCCAGCCAAGCTCCTACAGTGCAAAATATTAGGACATTCACAACATTTTGTAAAATATGGCATGCATTTCTGTTTCTCATCGCCAGACTTGAATTCGGCTCTTTTGCTACCAATGGACAGTAGGTGTCTGGGCTTTCAGGAAAAACATGACAAATGCAATCTGGATAGGTTTTAAATGTAAGTTGGTTTAGTTCTATCAAAAGCAGCCCGGAAGGAAGGAAGCTGAACAGTGTTCAAGAAGACAGTCTACTTCTAGAATTTTTTGCCAAAGATAGAAGACAAGGAAGCTCTTATTGGAAGCAGACGGAAACCAGACCTGTTCCCCTGTAGGTGACCTTCCTACAGAGGTAAACAGAGATACATCTGTCGGGTTTTGACTAATTGGTGAGAATTCCATTTCTGTCCAGGAAAGGTCATCTCCTGCATGTGGCATGATTGCTGCTGCTTTCAGCTTTCTGCTGCATGCTACTGCTGTTGTGAGGGTCATAACCTGAATTTTCATTTTGCACCACAATTCTAGCTCTCACATCCCTACAACATGTTCCATTCTTCATCCAGGCAAAGGGTGAAACAAAGACATATATGTTTGCTTAAAAAATTATAATAATTACATTTATTTAATTAATGCACATCAATGCTCTCTCAGTGATTCCTCAACCACCTCTAACAATTCTTTCTTTATTTGTAAAATCTGGGTTTTTTTTCCAGTCTTGTCCTTTTAATTGTCCTTCTCAGCTGAGAGGGGAATTTCCTTCCCTAGAGGGTAGATTCCACTTAGTAACATTGAGTCCACTGCTGCCTGGGTCACATGCAGTCAGGAGCAGATGGAACATGTTGTGCCCTGGCTTCCAACCAGTACAAATCTCCTCCTCATCTCTGACAACATCTGCTTCAATGCTCCTTCCTAGTTTCTCCATCCCAATGACCTATTCTCTTTCCTTTTCCTAAAATGACAGAATAATGGGACTTCCTTATCAAAGCATAAAGGCACTTTACCAGCTTTATACCAAGAGCAAGATTCCCCAGTCATCAGTTTTGCCTGGTATAGAGTCACTTAATGCTGCTCCAACAGCATAAGGAGAACACAGAAAATGAGAAACTCAAGCCTTTCACAGCTGTGTGGCAGCAGGAATGCAGAAGTTTGCATTAAGTTTACTGTAACATGGATGGTTTATGATATCAAATAAACTTATGCACGTAAACAAGTATTCAGAAATGTGAATTTCAGCTCAGCTTCCCCAGTCTGCATTCCCTCTCAAGACAACAGAAAGCAATGGAAAGTTCCTCTGGGAAAGGGTTCAGAGTCAGATTTTAGTTGAAGTTACTCCAATGGCTCTTAATTCTAACCACCCTCTTCTAATTCAATGAACATGAAAGTCCAGGGAAAGAGGTTTCCTCCAAGTTAGTTGCTGTGAATAACCTGTCCCACCTCTGCCTCTAAACCAAAGCATGATGGAAGCTATGTTCCAAAATATCTTTGGAAGTTATGCTTTTCATTTCAGTGTTATCTAATACAATTTTACGACAATAGATGAAAGTCACTAACAGATCTAATTCCTCTTGGATTTTTATTGGTCTTCTGAAGTTCTACCATTGTCAGACATCTCAAGCACAGGATTTCTTTCAATATTACCAATATAAAAATTGTAGCCTAATTACCAAAACTTCATTTTATTAATGAACAACACAGAAATGTTCAAAAACAATCATTTTTATCTCACTTTGAGTCCTAAACCACTGAAGACTAGAAGAGATAAACAGCTAGAATTTGTGTGAGGCCTTCTATAGTTTTTAAAAATTATGTTCTTATATATAGGAACTTTATTAAGCTATTTTATATTTACAGAAATTTGTTCTTCTGAGAACATAAAGCTTCCTTTTTTTAAGGAGGGGAAAAAAAAATAAAGACATGATAAAAAAGTTCGTTTAAAAGAAGTAATTACACCAGTGGACTTAGTTGAGCGGCATAGTTATGTCTAATCTATGTTTCCATTTCCTCAGATATGATGTGGTAGGCCTATTGGAATACAGAGAGGTCCCTCCTCAGAGAGACGAGAAAACCTTCTCAGGCCCCCTCACCTTCCCTGTTGCCAATAGGTATGGGGCTTTGGGACTTGACAGCCAGGCAAATGAAGATGGAGATAAGGATCCATCCAGTGAGTCACCCACAGCTTGTCACTCATCTACACATCTTATGACTTCTTCAATTAAGAAGAAAAGGAGGGTAATTGAAGTAGGCAACTGTCTTCTGAGAGGAAGTGAGGGGTCGATTTGTTGACCAGACCCATCCCACAGGGAAGTCTGCTGCCTCCCTGGGGCTCGGGTTAGAGATGTTAAAAGGAAGGGCTCTGCTCTGGTGCAGCCCTCTGATTATTACCCTTTGTTAGTTATCCAGGTTGGTAATGATGAGGTTGTAGAGAGAAGTCCAAAGGCCAAAAACCAAGTTCAGTAGAGATAAGCCTAAGGACAGCCTTCTTACTACTGTCCTACTCAAGGTGGATAATGGTGGCACATGGGACAATAATAACACAGGGCTCACTAATAAGTTAGTAACCATGGAAGTGGCCAGGAATGGTCAGATAGCAAGAGTGAAAACTGGTAGCTTAACTCCTTCTCTGACATGCTTATATACCAATGTACGGAGTATGGGAAATAAACAGGAAGAGTTGGAGATCTGCCTTAGATTGCATAACTATGATATAATGGCAATCACTGAAACATGGTGGGACAGCTCCCATGACTGGAATGTTGTTATGGATGGCTATGTACTATTTAGGAAAGACAGACCAACAAGGCAACGTGGTGGTGTTGCTCTTTATGTGTGAGAGCAACTGAAACATATGGAGTTCTATCCAAGGAGGGAAGGTAGAACAGGTTGAAAGTTTGTGGGTAAGAATTAAGGGACATGCAATGAGGGGTGAAACTGTTGTGAGCATCTACTATAGACCACCAAATCAAGAAGATGATGTTGATGAGGCCTTCTACAGACAACTGGAGGTAGCCTCTAGAACACACTCCTTGGTACTCATGGGTGACTTCAATCACCCTGATATTTGTTGGGAAGCCCACACAGCTAGGCATGTTCAGTCAAAAAGGCTCCTGCAGTGCATCAAGGATAACTTCTTAATGCAGGCAGTGGAGGAACCAACGAGAAGAGGTGCACTGCTGGACATTGTATTAACTAATAAGGAAGGACTGGTTGGGGACATTAAGGTTGGGAACAGCCTTGGTGACAGTGGTCACGACATGATTGAGTTTAGTATTTTACAAGGTAGAAGTAGGGCAATAAGTAGGATTACAGCCCTGGACTTCTGCAGGCCTAACTTTGTACTCTTCAAAGATCTGCTTGCAGGAATCCCATGGGATAAGACTCTGGAGGGTAAAGGAGCCCAAGAAAGTTGGTCAAATTTTACATACCACTCCTCCAGGCCCAAGATAGGTGCATTCCCTTGAGTAAAAAATTGGGTAGACGTGCTAAGAGACCTGCATGGGTAAGCAAGGAGCTTCTGAATGAAATCTCATGGAAGAAAGAAATTTACAGTTTGTGGAAGAAAGGACTTGTCACTGGGACAACTATAGGGAAGCTGTCAGGACATGTAGGAAGGCAACAAGAAAGGCCAAAGCCCTCTTAGAACTAAAACTGGCAAAGGAAGTAAGAGAGGATAAAAAGGGCTTCTTCAAATATATCAGTAGCAGAAGGAAGAAGAGAGAAAGTGTAGGCCCTCTGCTGAATGAGGTGGCAGCCTTGATAACCGAGGATGCAGAAAAGGCATAGCTGCTGAATACCTTTTTTGCTTCAGTCTTTAATCCTAAAACCAGCCCTTTTGAACTCGAGACCCTGGATGTAGGAGAGAGAACCCGGAGGAGGGAACATTCTCCATTAGTCAGTGAATACTGAGTTAGTGATCAGTTACAAAAAATGAATACACACAAGTCCATGGGCCCTGATGAGATGCAGCCAAGACTGTTGAGAGAACTGGCTGATGTTGTCACTATCACTCTCCACCATTTTCACACGATTGTGGCCAGTGTCTTCTCAGCAAGTCTGATGATGATACAAAACTTGGTGGTTTGGCTGATACACATGAAGGCTGTGCGGCCATTCAGCGAGATTTGGACAGGCTGGAGAGCTGGACAAAGAAGAACTTAATGAGGTTCAACAAGAATAAGTGCAAAGTCCTGCACCTGGGAAGGAGTAATAAAATACACCCGTACAGGTTAGGAGGCAGTCTGCTACAGAGCATCTCTGTGGAGAAGGACCTTGGAGTCCTGGTGGACAAATTATCCACAGGACAGCAATATGCCCTTGTGGCCAAGACAGCCAACAGTTTCCTGGGGTGCATTAAGAAGTGTCCAGCAGATCGAGAGAGGTCTTCCTCCCCCTCTACTCTGCCCTAGTGAGACCTCACCTGGACTATTGCATTCAGTTCTGGGCTCTTCAGTTCAAGAGGGACAGAGATCTACTTGAGAGACTTAAATGGACAGCTATGAGGATGATTAAGGGACTGGACCACATACCTTATGAGGAAAGGTTGAGAGACCTGGGGCTTTTTAGTCTGGAGAAGAGAAGACTGAGAGGGGACCTAATTAATGTGTATAAATATATGAGGGGTGGGTGTGAAGGGGAAAGGGGCAATTCTTTTCACTTGTGCCCCGTGACAGAACAAGGGGCAGTGGATGCAAGCCAGAGCACAGGAAGTTCCACCTCAACATGAGGAAGAATTTCTTTACTGTAAGGGTTACAGAGCACTGGAACAGGCTCCCCAGAGAGGTTGTGGAGGCTCCTTCTCTGGAGACTTTCAAGACCCATCTGGATGCATTCCTGTGTAACCTGCCCTAGATTCTATGGTCCTGCTCTGGCAGGGGGGTTGGACTCTATGATCTCCAGAGGTCCCTGCCAACCCCTAACATTCTATTGTAATCATAATCTCATGGGAAGGAAATTTATTCTGGTAGACCAATCCTACAGAAAAATTTGAGAAGACAGAGGTACCCCTGAAAAATCCCAACTACACTAAATCGGAAACACCATGAAAACCATAGGCAACAAGGACAAAAACAAAACAAAACAAAACAAAATTCATAATAATAAACAACATTCATATTCCTGCTGAAATTCACTGATGCTGCTGAGGGACATTGCAAACACTGCAACCAAGTTGGAATTCAAGATATGAACTCCAGGGGCCTCATGGTTTTTTTCCAAACATGCTTGAAAGCAGCTTATCTCTTGTTCACATAGAGACTTTCATGTCTTATGTCAAACAGAAAATGCTTTAAATATGAAAGATTTCTTTGAGTGTCTCTAAGCAGTTTAGGTGATTGCTTCAGTGTTCCCTGCTTGAGAAAGGCAATGCACACCTCCCCACCCACTCCATGGCAGCCTACAAGTTTTGATTCAAAGCAATTAAAAAACAAGTGTCATCTTGACTTACTCATCAAAATTTCCTGAAAAAAAAGTTTATATAATGTAATGTCAAAAAGTAATACAATAATATGTAATTTTACAATGAGAGCCCAGTCTTCAGAAAACCATTATAAATCCAATATGCTGAAAATCAGATTTTAGGAATTTTGTTTGTTATTCATAAATCCCTTACAAACATTTCTTAGACTCTAAACGTTTAACTTGAGACAGTCTTGTAAGTCCACGTGTCATAAAGAAAATCCTATTTAACATTCATTTTAAAAACAAGAACTATGTCAATCTTTGTGGGGACATGAAAAAAAACCATCAAATGTAAAGTTTGCTAGAACAATGAACTGTGCTTACATTAAGATATAAGTTTGAGAAATGGAAAGCTGTCCAAAACTTGGATTAGTGCTCAGATTGAAAACTAATTGGTCTTTAATCCTCTATCATTGCAGAAAACAGGAAAATTACAGGTTGCAAACGATGCAAAATGCTAAACTGCAGGAGTATGGAAGCTTCTCAAAAAAACACTGGCGGGATGTGTATTATGACAGTTTTGTCATTAATTTGCCTGTCCTAATTTGTTCTTAGAAGGATCTTCACACAATAAAAGCAAACAAAATGAGGAAAACATTTTAAGACAGAACATTTCTAGTCTAGGACATAGCAGCTTTTAGTTTTTCAGAGGTCCGACCACATGTAGTTAACATGCATTTAGTTGCTCATCATCAATGAGGCACCAGGTTTTGTATACCATAAAACCTTAAAATGGAATAGAAGTACAGTCTGACACCCTGACTACAAAATTCGTTACTCTACAAGGATACAGAATTGCATCCAGTATCAAAAACAGAGGAAAAAATTCCTTCCAACATCACAAGAAAATACTGATATCTATTTTTATTTGGGGGGTGGAAAAGGTGTCTGTCACTTGGGTGAACTGGATACATTTTACTACACCATGTGCTTATTGCTTGCTTTTGTAAATGCTATAGAAGGTTGCATACAAATCTTAACCAAAATTTTATTACATTCTTACTTTACCATAACCTCACATCCTTTTCTTTGAAGCATGTTATGAGCAGTCAAAGAGGCATGATTTGTTCTTGACAGTCCACCCTATCGGCAGCTTGCTCTCAGCTTCTACAGACATACATATGGATCATTTAATTTTACAACATCTTTGCATTTTGTAATTAGGCTGCCTGCTTAATATTTCCTGAAACTCTCTGTATCCCATCTGTCTTTGGAAATAACGCTTATCTCTGGCCTTCTGTAATTCTCTGGGATTTTACCCAATTTTAAGTACAGACATTGGTTTAGTTAGTTCTGAAATGCCCTAAAGTAAAATTCATCAGATCCTGTTGAGCTGAAAGCATCTAATTCACGTAAGAGTTCATTGACCTGTTCTTTATTCTGTTCCTGTTCCCTGTTGTGTTTTAATAATTGTATTAAAAATAATTAACCTTTTATGGGAAAACTGAAACAGAATATGCAGTTAATATTCTGTATCTTCAGCTGTTTGCTCAACTTTCTCATTAAGTCATTTTGCACTAGTTCAACAGTAATTTATTTTAAATCCTTGCTTAAATTAAACAGACACAGATTTTCATAGAGACAAAGTTTCTATTCTACACAACAGATTTTTTTTTTCTAAATGTTCAAGTTCAAAGATAACCACTTTACAATAAATTGCAGTAGCATTCTGTAGAACATGGACATCTTTGCTGACATTAAACTGAACACCACCAAATATAGCCAGTAAGATAAAATCCATCAATCCTGTGAATTTTTCCAGAGAACAGACCTACATGGAAAAGTGTGACATACACCATCACATTAATGTCTGTATAAGTGTGCAGAGCACGTCTCAGTTAACACCAGCAAGTCCAGAGTCGTGAATATAAGTTAAGGAGATAGTTCTTAACTAAAAATCACTTCTTTCAAATAAAACACTGGCTGTTACTTTTGTGTTAAGGGTGCAGTTTTACCAACAGTGATGAATAATACTGTAGGCAAAAACTAAAAGCTTTTTTTTTTTTTTAAATTCAGCCACTAAATAACCTGTAAACAATGCAGCAATCCCCTTAGAGCGGCTGGTGTGTGAAAACTAATTTTGCTGTTGATTAAGCAGGAATACTTCTCAATGACCACTTTTCCATGCCTTAAAATATTGGAGTGTCGATTGCTAAAAGCCTTTGTTGGATACCAACTATTGCTTCCCAATATTTACCATTTATCTCTTTTACAGTGCCTAAGACAAATCCATAACATGACCATCATTACTCTCAGAAGTGGACCTGGTTCTTTGTGCGTATATATAAGAAGTACCGAAATCTCAGATTTTACTAGGACCTCGTTTTGGGTGATACCATCTCCCTTCACCATTCCTTACTGACAACATAATCAGCCTTGGGTTTTAACTGTATCTGACTGCAGCAAATATCCTGGGTTGTATACTTCCAGTATTTCCTTCCCTTAGTGCTGCAGTTTGCATGCATGACCACATTCTCCTGTATATGTGGCCCAAGACATACATCTTAAAATGTAAGATGGAAGATAGTACTTCATTATTAGCGTATGTATAATTTATAAAATTTAAATCTTTAACATAAAATGAATGCTTAATTTGGATGGAGAAAAAGCCCTTGCCGATAGTCATTGCAAGGTGTTCTCAGGAAGCACCCTGCACAAATAGCTATTTCTCAGGTTTTCTTTTACAGTGACCTGACTTTCATCTAGCAGAAGTCAACATCAACCTGCTGATTTCCATATTCAAAGGTATTTCAGCAGGCATTTTGCCTACTGAGAACTCAGTGCGTTACAAGATACCACAGGCCATTATATTTCAGCTGAAAGAATCTTTAAACATCTCTCCTCTAATCTTGCAAAGGATGAAGGGCTCAAAGCTCTGCATTTCACTTCTGCTTAACCTCACAGCTGTAAAGTAAAATATTTAGTGATTTTAAAACACCATTAAGACAACCTTTCTAACCTCCCTTTTTAAAATTAATACAAGGGGTGGGAACACTAATATTTTCTATGGAGCTAAAAAGAGGCAGAAAACAGTCACAGTGAGAGGTTACTTCCCCATTTATCACAAAATGTCCTCATCTTCCTAGTATACAATCTTACCAGAGGAATTATTAGTGTTCGTACTATACCACTCCTAATCTACATCACTGCCATGGAAGAAGTAATGAAACAACTTCCTATA
This sequence comes from Megaceryle maxima, assembly GCA_024605025.1. Taxonomy (NCBI): domain Eukaryota; kingdom Metazoa; phylum Chordata; class Aves; order Coraciiformes; family Cerylidae; genus Megaceryle; species Megaceryle maxima. The sequence goes on from JANHGN010003249.1 coordinate 85,441, forward strand.
TTACACAGTGGAGTGATTAGCCCTAAAGTAGATCAATACCATAAATGGTTTGAGCTTGAGGATAAATAAAACCCAATATTGGTAACAGGTTAATTGTGTTTCAAGCTGCTTGTGCCAGTGATACAAATTTGCTAAAACTGAGGATTTCAAAGGTTTGTTGTAGGTTTGTGGGGTTTTTTTGTCATGGCTAAACTAGAGGTCTAAACTTAGACCATAACTCAATTTGGCTGAGATATATATATAAACAAGAAAATAAAGCCAAGGAATTTAATCTTACCAAGTGTGATCCTAACTCTGCTATAGTGACAACCCCATGTGTCATTCTGCAAGTGTGAGATCAACAGCAGGAGGCTGTTATGCTTTGACGGCTAAATTGAATGGAAGTTTTCCAGTGTAAACCAGTTTCCTCAGAAGACAGAAGGGGCCAGAATCTGACATCAACAAAGCTGATTGTGGACCTTGGTGCTCTTCAGTGCCCGACAAGAGACTGTCTCATGTTTTCCAACTATTAGAAGTTGTGTATATATATGGAATGGAGCTCTATTTCCACCCCCTGCTCAAGCTACACTAAACCACTCAGAGGTAAAATTATGCATTATTGAATGATCAAGACACTAAAAAGCAATATAGGTGTAACCAATAGAGGCAATTAAATGCTTCCACTAACACAGTATATTGACATGAACATTTTCTCTCTCAGTTTTTCTCTGCATTACAGAAAGTCTTCTAAACACATATGCTTAGGGGATAAGTACTCAACTTTTTACACAGGTAAGTAAAAGTACTGAAATCTCATTTACACTTGAATACCCATATATTTTCAAAACAGTTTGAAATGGTTTCTTGTAACAATACGTTAACAGAGAGAGGCATGTTATAAATAAGTTACATGGAGTAAAAAATTATTATTTTAACATTGAATAGGAATTTTCTAATTTAAATGATCATTGGATTCAAGGTAACTCAATCATGCTGAATCCAGGTTAGTTTAGGAGTGAAATTTAATCATAGAAACTATCTCCTAAGAAACTAAACATAATCTTATTGTGGTAATATGGAAGAGGTCACTTACAGAAACATCTCTTCTTTCACCCTTAATTCCCATTAGAGTTTTCCTTCTTGCACAAAATTCTGCTTGCTATCTAGAACTGCTCTTCCACTGTTTCCATGTCACTCTTGCTAACTGGAATATCTGTATGTGGCTGCAGTTACACACACATTCACATCTCTCACTTCTGTTTTCCTATTTACTGGTTCATATTAGGAAGGAAATTTTTAGATGCATCCTTGGAGACCACATGCCCAACTTCCACTGATTTCCAGAACTATCTTTCCCCTCTGCCCCTGCATAAATTAACTTTGCTAACAATTGTACATTTGAAAACACTTCACCCATCACCACCAATGGCTTTGCTGAGTGTTTATGTTTTCAGTTGCCCAAAGTTTCTATGTTTTCACAGTGCTAGTAATCATATGTGTCACTGAAAAATCTTTACATACATTTTTTTAGTAGACAGAGCATTATAGAAGTGTGTGCATGCAGTTAGCTTTGAGATTATGGTAAACATGCAAATCTCTTTCCCAAATACAAATCCCTAATAAAATATGTTTTCCAATTAATATTTTTACGTACACTTGCCTTTTCCTATACTTGCTGATTAAATTACTTTCTATTTCCATCTAAGTAAAGGCCCAAGAAATGATTTAAATATTAGTTAAGAAGCCTCCTGATAAAACTCACTGTAAAAAAAAAATATGGATGTATATATAACAGCAAGCATCCTATAGTGCCATATATCCTAAATAAAAAGTAAGGTTAATTAAAATTCTACCCCATTTCAAAGGACGACAAGTGCTTGTTATGATTCAGTTTTCCTAATCTGTGTGTAAACAATTATAAAATGCAAATATTTGTCCAGTTATGCATAAAGCAATCACCATTTTTCTTTTCAAAATTAATCAGTGTGGAAGTCAGTTTTAGCAGTAGTCCCTGGACTCAGTGACAGCCACTATCTGACCAGACCCTCAGACCAAGTGTCAGGAGCATCAGAGATCTGGAGTTCTCCTGCTGACAGATTAAAAACAGCTTCTACGGTATTCTCATTCCACAAATACTGGTCAGAGTTGAAAGGCTTTCACCTTTATTTATTTTAGGCTATAGCTTTTGCTTTAAATATACCTTCTAGCAACCTACACATTGTACTGTTTAATGTCACTTAAACTTTGTAGATACTGGGGAGCAATATTTCAAAACAGGTGATCTGACCTTTAGAGTCTTTCTGGGGATTCCAGTCATATTTGTCTCAGATAGAAATTATATTTTGTTCTGTGTTTTATCAGATAATGGGAAGTTAGACAAATACAAACAGCCAGAGCAACAATCACTTGCTCGTGTAAATACTCAAGCATGGAACATTCCAGACGTGCTGTAGGCATCTTCCTATTAATTCTGCATATGCTGTCTTGTGTCTTATCTCTTACCTGTTTAAGTCTCCACATCTAGAAAAGGTGATCGTTGCTGCTTTGTAGCACTATTTTCTGACTGGTGAGTAAAATCGGACAAAATGTGGCTCTATAATCTAAATAGACCACAGGGCAGATTGTCTCATCCTAATGCTGAATATTATTTGCAATTATTTTAATCATAAAAATGGCAGAAGGTAATTTCTCTTAAGGGAAAAAAACACAATTTAAACTAAAGAAATAAATACATTTTGTTAAATTTAGGTACTTTCACAGTGCCAGAGTAGTGCCTTACTGAAATGTACACTACAATGTTTTAATTAATTATGCAAGTGAACACTTTGTAGGAAGAAACGTTAGCATCTTTCAAGTACAAATTCTAATCCTACCCAGCAAAGCCACTGGAAGCTTTGTAACTTCCAAGAAGTAGCTTGTATTTTGGAGTAAACTACAAATGCAAACCCAAACTGATGAATCACAGTAGTAAGAGAAGGATGAAAGGACTTGCAGCATGATGAAAGAGAAAGAACAGGACATAGATCAATAAACCAAGTACTTTAATTGGACTAAGCTATTTGCAGGGAATATTTCAGAGGATAGTCATTAACCAACACACTTACCTAGCAGTTTTAAGCCATTCTTTGTCTGGATAGGAAGTATTAAAAAAAAATGATACCTAGTTGTATTTTCTGCTGAAACTGGTCATGAGGAAAGGTCTTTGGTTCCTAAGAGACAGTGCACCAAAATTTATCTCCTGATCTTGTGCATTATGTCATGACCAAGATTAAATATTCATTGCTATCAGAAACAAGTTCATGTTTGAAAACTTACAAACTAGTCATAAAACTTTAATGCACTTGTTGTGTTCCAACTGACCCCGGAAATATCTCGAAAAGCCACGTCTTACTATATTCACTTAAAATATATACTTGAAATCTCATTTGAAAAAATATATATATATACACCAATTGCTGTTATGCTCCATATACTTCATATAATCTCTCTCCAAATACTTCTTTAGGGGTGTCATGGTTTAGAGTCAGGGTGGCCCCTTAGACCTGTAACAGATGCTCTCCGTTAACCCATCCTCTCCAAAGGGGAAGGCAATAAGGGACAGAGAATTATTGATTAGGAAAGGAAACTAGAACAGCTTGAATGAAAACAGTAATAAAATGGAATATATACAAATATATACAAAACCAATATCAAACCCGACCCCCAATGGTAATTACATCACCATCTCCACTGATGTCTTGAAGCTCACACTGGGAGAGTCCCAGACTGGGCCCAGCAACAGACAGAAGATCTGTTCAGGAGCTGGATTCTGGTACTGGATTTGGGAACACACAGATTAGGATCAAAGGAGGAACAGAGTCCTCCTCAGATGCTCCAAGGAAGAAACTGGAAGAGGGCCTGAGCCAAGCCAAGCAAAGCTGACAAGAAGGGTAGAGGGGGGCGAGACCCTCCTGATCCCTCAGCTTTATATCAAATATGACGTATATGGGATGGAATATATAGTTGGTCAGTTTGAGGTCACCTGTCCTGTGTGCTCCTCCCTGCAGGTGCAGCATTTTACTTTCCTGCACCCCCCAATATGGTACACAAGATCCAGCAGTGCCTTGGTCTGCACACCAGTCCTTGATATTAACTCTAAACATCGCATGTTATCACTGCTAGAAGAAGACACTGCAAAAACAAGCTGCTAACTTCAGAAAGGGCAGTTAGAACAACTTAATTGAAAATTAGAATCACTGAACAGAATTAGTTCTGTTCTTACGGAAACCAGGACAAGGGGATTAAAAAAACCCAACAACATTTATGTTGGTTAACTGGAAACAGGATCAACTGATGGTGAAAGAAAGAAAGAATTAAGAAAACCCACAAGAGTAGGATTTCTATAAGCCTATTTACAAAAGCTTTTCAAGAACATACAACGAATTGAAGAAAGGTCAAATCTAGCCTGATCATCAAGAAATGGTTCTGTCAGTGAAAACACAGGCTAAGCAGCACAAATTATTCTTGACAACGTTTTGCAGTTAGTGAATCAACCTTCCAAAGCAAGTGCTTCTTGACCTCTTTAACTGGAGCCCTGAGAAGTGAAAGAAGCAAGAGAGGATATACAAAATTTTCAGAACCTTGGGGTTTACGTTAACTGTCCATATGCAAACTGGCAGGACCTGCTCTGGACAACGTAAGAAAATCTGTTTCTTTCTTGCTTTGCTGGTTTATGGTCAGACACATCTGAAACTACCAGAATTACCTTATGTACTTGTCTAGATTACTTTTTTTCTTAACATTCATTTCTATTATGGAAAAAGTTTTCTTTCCAATTACTGTAAAATCCCTATAAAGACTGTAAAAAAAAGCATTTATACATTAAAAAAAAATTGGGTATTTCTAACAAAGCCATGAGAAAAGCAGTATGCATTTTTCTATAATTAAAATTTCTGCCCTCATCTCAAAAGTCACTGCCTTCATAAAAATATCATCAGAATAGTCATCTTGTTTGCACCTAGCTGTGAGACAAAAAGCATCTAGAGAAAAAGCAGTATTAAAAAATCCTTTAAAGTAAATCCTACCGTTTCTTTTTTTTTCCTATTTCACAACATTATTATTATGATGATTTCTAGCAGAACTTGACAGACATAGAAATTTTTTTTTTAATAATTTCTTCCTTTTTTTTTATAATTAAAACCAAGTAAACCTTCAAGATTTGGGTCCTTGTAAAAGTTTGTGACTCCCGCCTACCATTGTTGGAAGAGTTACTGGTATAGGATGGAAAGGGTGTGCAGAGCAGGCAGCCCAGCTGTCTGGAGAACAGCAAAGAGATCTGCAGATCTGCTATGCCTCGAGTATCTATCCCAGCTGCCTGGCTAAATAGTCATTTAGTGAAGAGACAAAGCAGCGAGATTATGAGAACAGGGAGGAAGTCCCCTAGGGGTGCTAATTTGCACAGACTTTGTGAGGCATTTTAGTTTGTACTTTACATGATATCACGTTTAATGCAAGTCAGCATTCACACCAGTGCAACTCCAAACTCGCCCTCAGTTAGCAAAATCAGCCTAGCACACATTTACATCAGCAGAAACCTAGAGCTGAGTTTCTCCCTTTAATTATAAGTTTGTTTGTACTTTCTACCTCCCTCCCCTCATCTTTCATCCAAAGCAGCAAACAACAAAACAACAAAAAATACCTAATACAGCCATTACCTTTTCATTACTGGCTTGGGGGATGTCAACCTGCAGTTGTTATTGTAGCAGTAAGGGTGGGTGGAAAACTTTCTGAATGCTTTTGTTATGGCTCAGTGCAGCGAATAAATCAAAAATTGTTATGTACAGCTTGCCCAATTTTTTACTCTCCAGCACCATCCTAGCTGCATTTTTACAAGCTTAAGCTCAAAACAGACACTTAAGAGGATTTTAGACACTCCAGGCTCCATCATTTTCAGTAACAGGAGATAAATATTTATATGGACCTGTGAATTTAAAATGTTCTAGGTCTCATCTGTATCAATGATGCAAAGATAGCAAGATTATCACCCTATCCTACAACAAATACCATGGCAGCAATTGTAATACAGCTGGGGACAAACTGTTTTCAAACTGCTGAGGTGTCTGAATTCTGGCAGGACTGCCTTGAGAAAGAAAATGCAGAAATAGTGATTTCTCCCAGAGAAATATTCCTATTCAAATATTTGATGAGTATCTTTCAGAAGATAGCACAGACAATTCCAAACTGGGGTTAAAATCCAATACCTGGACAAGCCTCCTTGACTAGAAAAGCCACTGTTCTTCAGGGATTAAAACTTAGCACTGAGTTTTGGTTCCATGTTTGCATCAACCTTAAAGCAGCAGTGAGAAGGCCCTTGTTTACTGTTTTCTCTGCTAACAGCAACTTTGCTAAAGAATTTCTACATATTTTCTCTAGATGTCTTGTTGACAATGATCATTCTCTCCTACAGCACATCATCTGTGTGTAATCAGAGCTTACCATCTTCCAGGAGGGTTTTGCTTTCCACTTTGTGAAATATATAGGAATTTAATGCCATCAGGATATTGTGGACTACTCCACAGTTCCTCTATTTCACTGCCAGTGCAACACCATCACATTATGCACAGGCAAACAATAAGTGGCAAATTTAAGCTCTGTAGACAAGACATTCGTTTTCACGAGTCATCTTATTATTAAGCAGCTTACTTCTGATGATGTTTTTCTCTTTATGTTATTCAAATGTCTATGGTTTTAATTTCTGCCTGATATAGCTGCATAATGTACTTATTACAGTACATAAAAGAGGTGGAATCTCCCACTGAAAAATGACCTTAAGCAATCAGAAATGAGGATTTGTGAATTATACCGCTACTTTAAATAGCTTTAATAAATTCAGCCACGTTTTTTTCCTACAAAAAGCATAGTAACACTGTCAGATTAAATTTTCCTATGGACTGAACATCACTGAAACATTGAAATTAAATAGGCTGAAAATAAAATGTGGCATTTTCTGGTTCACCTGTTATGTATTTCCAATTTTCTACCCAACATATGTGGAGAATTAGTACTCACACACAAAAATCAGTTCAGTTCAAATAAGTGACAGGAAAACTGGAGGAATGAAGAGTAGCTCTTATTGAGAACCTAAAGGAAGGGGGGAAAAAAAACTCAAAACATTCATTTGATATTTACTTGGAATTACAACAAACTGACATTTTTGTTTCAGTTCTTCAAGAATAGAAAATAGTTTATTCCTGTTGATTTTCTAACGTTTTTTGGGTTCCTGACTTCCTCCATCAGCAAGAAGGAGCTGCCTGTCTTGCTACAGATATCTTAACACTATTACACTAAACTCAGCTGCATAATCTCCAGGCTGCTCTTAAATTTATTCCTACTATAAACACGATGGAGTGTTGTGGTTCCTGCCATCTCTTAACGATTCTCCCTGGTTTCCTCTTTTCTATTTTGCATTATCTTAATTATTTCTTCCTTTGTTGTATTACATGTTTCTCTGTTGCAACCCTGAGCTGTCATGCTAAAACCTTGACACTCCTACATACAAGAAGTTCAAATCCAACTTTCCAGGTGATTACATTCTAGCTCTGTGAGAGAGTTGTTTCCTGAACTGTATTACAATGACTGTCAGCAATGGATCACTCTGAATTTAAAGTACTATTTATCCTTTCAGCTTCTTACATATGACTTCTTAAAAGGATCTATAGAGCAAAATAATTAGTGTCAGAGAACTGAAGACCTGGCAGAGAATCATGATAGCTCTATTAGGAGAGCAATAAATACTTTGGTGACAGCCAATAACTAGCAGAATAATTATTTTTAGTCAAATCACAATAGGACAATGTGTGCACGATTTAATGAAGGTATGATTTTATATAAGAAATTATGAATAGAGCAGAGAGGGCTATCAAAGGATTGTTTTAAACAGCTTGAAAGCCCTCCAGTGGCACCTGCCATGTTACACACTGCAGAAGTATCCAGTAAGCCGTTAGTACAGTCACAGAAAAATACCTGTGATGGGGCACATCTTAGTTGTCAAATTATTTAGCAAATAGGTTGTTGCCACTGCTGTACATATGTGCTGTTTTCGTTCTAAAATGTTTCAGAAATCACATTAAATAATTAAGAAACCTTAGGGTATGCAAGTAAACACTTTGTAGCAGAAAATAAAATCCAGAGCTAGCTGGATTAGTCAATGGTCAATGGCTAAAATTACCTTTTCTTTTTTTTTTTTTTTTTCTGGAAAGAATGAAAGCCACAAAACAGGTGGAATTTGAGTAAAAAACCCAAACATTTACTGCATTTCTCAAATCATAAACAGCCAATCTTGCCAAATGGTGTCTAAGCTACACTGAAAATTTAAATCAGATTTAATTACTAGAGGCTGTAAAGTCCCTTAGCTTTGAATTGGACAGGAGACCTGGGTGAGAATGTCAGTGGAGTCAAAACAATCCCACATGGGCAGGACCAGTCACACAATGCTGTGCAAAACCTGGACAACCTACTCTTTATAGACAGGAGATCATCTCTGGTGACACTTAGTCTTGCTTTATAAAAAGTAGTCACAAAATAGTATGTTCCAGCAAACTTCATGAGCTTAGTCTGCTTCAAGTATTTCTAATTATTTAATGCCTATCTTTGAATTTTTAAATAGAGCCATAACATTTACCCATTGAAACATCATCTCTCTTATCTCACTATAGATTCATTATCCAGCAAAGTTTCTCTGTACAAAGCCATAAAGGTGGGAGTAAGTAGAAGTATGCAACTAATTTCTCAGGATAGCTAATTAAAGACTAGCAAGATATTTTTTTCCTTAGAAATTGTCACTCTGTGGTATTTCCCTGCATGTTGCAAAACACACTGCTGCTAATGAGTTTTACAGGTAAAGTTAGAATTGCAGGTGGCTGGCTATGGCAAGTGGCTACAATCATAATGTCTGTAAAGGTAAACTTCCCTGACTAGATCCCTCTAAACCATCACATTTAAGATAAATCTCAACAGAAAAAGAGATCAACATTTTCAGATTGTCATTGCTTGCCCTGCTGTGCAGCTGGCAATACTTCCAGACAGAGAAACAGAATCCGATCAGGGAGAGAGAAGAAAATAATTCATGGTAATTCCACTTTACCCACTGTTTCATTTCTTAAACTGGCTTTTCACAAAAAATATCCTTCATAAATGCTGCCAGGGGAGGTCTCCAGCATGATAACAAAGCAAATCCAGAGAGAGTGCAAAGAGTTAGTACACAGCCCTCTACTTTTTATTTGTCTTTTATTTTTTGTCAGAAAAAATTATTCCAATTTTTACTCCTTTGTCATTTCCTTGGCAGCCTGGATCAGCTCGCATTAGTTTCATAGCTTTTTCTTTTTTTCCTTTATGTTACATTTTGGGCATTGCCATCAATTTTACACAACAACACTATACATTCGCCAATGGGGAAATCCAGAAAGAAATAATCCAAATAAAAACATCCAAAAGTTCAAGTGTTGAATGTCCTGGGAGATATGGTCTAGAAAGAGAGTTGGAGGTCCCTCCAAAAGAAGCTGTCAAATAAGCTCATGAAGCAGCCTATGCCTTTACAAATACAAAAAGGAGACAGGGGAAGAAAATTGCCACAATCACCATTTGTCCAAGACGTTCTAATATGATAGATAAAAGCTGGGATGTATTACTGTGGTTTTGTTCTCAGACTTTGTTCATCTGATGCTAAGCAGCATACCTTTCAGGAAACCCTGTGCCGAAAAAAAAGTTTAAAAGCGTAAAATAATTTAATTCAATTCGGCTCATTTAAGGAGAATTTAGGCAGTGAAGATTTTGTTTTAAGCAAATGCTAATACTGAGGTTTCAAGTTAATGAATAAGGCAAATGAAAATATCAGGAGTTTCAGCACAATAAAACAAGGGTTATTTAACAAAACAGACCAGAAATGTTCCTTGTAAGATGACAAGTTCAAATATTTTTGAAAGAAGTAAGAAGATGTAACAGCAGGCAGTGCCACAGCCGCCTGAAGGCCAACAGACACCACAGATTGTACCTGAGGTGGCTTTACCCAGGTCTCTCAGCCACACTTCGCCTCAGGCTTAAGGTTTCGCAGGCAACTGAACCACGTAGTGTTTTCTGTTGCCCCTTAGCTTGATTCAACTAGTTCCCGCTCTCTGCAACAATTCATGAAGAGAACACAATGCTTATTTAACAATGTGACATCTCAGAAATGTGAGAGGCTGAAAACACAAACCAACCCAGACTAGATAGGAATGCTGGACCATTAAACTAACCTTTCCTTCCTTTGCTATAAATACCAGAGCCTCTATTATGTATTTCAAAGTCTTTTCATGCAAGTCTTTGAAATTATGACTCAAACAGGGAAAAAAAAAATAAGAACAATAACAAAAGATAAAAATTCGAGCACAAGCCAAATTTTAGACAAAGATTGCTCCATGCAAATCAAAATAAAGATCTACCATAAAATTAGCTTGAATTTTTGATGCTTAAGTTCAGAGCCTCGTGATTTTTTGCCACAATGCAATAACATCCTTGGCATTAGCACTACCAGGAAGACTTCTATACCAGACAATATAAAGCCTTCAGCATCTTTGTTCTGGCAGCAGACACTCCAACCATTGCCTCACCCTGCATTTCCAGAATTTAGAGTAACAACTAAAGATTATATTTACCTCAACATTTTCTTCCTCCAGTGTTTTTCTACCCACCCTTACATCTTCCTTCAGTGGTGGCTGCTACACATTATTCGTGGCTAATAATGACAGCAAAACATTTTCTTCACAGCCATATATAAATGTAAACAAATACAGTGGCTTAAAATATGGTTGAGTTTCTGTTTTGCACTGACTCATGCTGTTAGATCATGCACAGAGTTGATCACCATGGCAATGAGGTGCCAGAAACCATTTCCAAACTTTTGTGAATATTTAAACCTAGGTGGAGAAGTTCAAAGTAAAATAGTTTGGTAGCAATGTTTTTCTTCTTTGTTGACTCAAGCACCATCATGATTTTCTTAGAATCATTCATTAGTTACAATTATTTTCAGATTAATTGTAACAAATAGTTGATATTCATGCATTTTAGTTACAGCCACAGTGTGGAGTTCAGAACTGTGGGACAAGGTCACATCGCGTTAGATACTGAAAATTACAGAACAGGAAGAGAGTTATGGCCCCAGTAAATTGGCAACTATCACAAGTTATTCATCAAAAGTGTTATTATATTAGCGTGTGACATCCTCATCACACATTCAGAAGTGATTTAGTATAATTGGAACTGGAGGTTACAATTCAGTTCCTCTTCTGAAAAAAAGGGGGTATATTTTCTGCACAGACCTGGTATAACTACTCTGTAATTTTAGTCTAGAACTCCCATTCAGCAAAAGATAATGTTCCAGAATTACTACCAAAAGCCAATACAATTGGTATATGAGCACAGTCAAAAAATACTTTGTGTAATAGTCTCATAACTAGATGACACAATAGAACTGATGCCATTATAACTCAGCAAAATCACAGCTTTGTAAAGTATTTCAATTATGAACCTGTTAATGTCTCCTTTAAAACGTGTAAGAAATTTTTTTTTATTTGTACACATTACAGGTATTAACAAATTTTTTTACCTCTATAACTAAGCACCAGTATTCTGCCTCACTCCCATTCCAAATTTAAGGCAAGTAACATTACCATACTTTCAATAGTTCCTGTTAAAGTAAATGTGAAAAACCCAAAATGTATGAACTTGCTCCAAAAGATGATATTGTAACCTTTACAAAAGAACTACAAAAGTAAAGAAAGAAAATTACGTTTCAGCCATCATGTGTTTCTGCATTATTAAATGCATAATTGGCTTCCAAGTCTTCCTGAAAGAAAAATCCAAGTGGTAAATTCAATTTTATTCTGCCTTTTAGCCTGAATCCTTACATTTACTGCATACAAGTACAGAAGACATCTTCGAGACAAAATTCTATCCCAAACAAGCCAACATATTGCCTGAGAGCTGATGTACGTCTTTTAAGAAAGCCTGCCACCAGCTGTCATCCAAAGTTATGCTGCAGCTCTAAAGCCAACAGAAAATCAAATCTTCCACCCCACCACAGACCACCTAGCCTTCCTTGCTCCCACTTTTATGGGTCTGTAACATTTCAAGCTACATCTATAACAAGAGGATCCCTTTTTACCTCTAAGCTTGTCCAAAAGGTAGAAGTGGTGCCAAGTCACATATGTCACTGCATCAGGAAATCAGATGTCTAAATGGATTTTTAGGCTTCACATCGATCTATATGTATATGAATTCTATATATGACATGTGTGTATCTATATTACCCAGACTTTAAACAAATCTCCAGTTTCTCACTGTGCAGAGTTTGCAAGTAGCCACACACACACAAAAAATACTAGGAGCATTTTACCCCAGATGTTTTAAGGATATAAATAAGACAATAATTGAAGGGAGATGCAATATTTTCAACTACTATTTTTGGAAAGTAACAGACCATCTTTTGGACACTAGAGCTTTCTTTGATGTGAGCAAGGAACAGGAACCTTCAAAGCTAAACTATACTAATCAATAGAAGTTTAAAAAGAGATTGCTCCTTCTTAACAGAAAATGCCACACTGGCACAGAAGCCAGCAGTGTGTGATGTCCCAACTACAAAGTCCCAATGTCCCAGGTGCCATGAGAAGACTTTTGAAGACAGGAGCATTTCAGTTTTTCAACAAACAGCACTGGCCAAGAACACACAGAGCCAGCTTTATACCATGTTTGTCTAATTAATCTTAATTTCAGGCCTAAATCTGTTTTGTGCCATAATCTACATTTGTGTGCAAGAAAATGTCAACTGTAAAGGTAATATTTGTCCTATGGCAAAATAAGAGAGTAAGTTCTTTAAATAACAGCACTTGATTGTTTTTAGATTAAGTTTTTTGGCAGTAAAACGCTTGCCTCTATCAGAAGTTTTCTAACTGCTTCTCTGTTGCCTACATTTCCCCTTGATAAGATAATTGTTGGCAAGACATGAGCAAGCAGAAAACAAGGCATCAGACAGACAACGTATTCCTTACCAAATTAAATCAGCGTCTCTCTTCAGCTTGCTTTGTCGAAAGAAAAACAGGAAATTAGGGAGGATACAGGATTTTGGCCAGAATGTTTGGATACATTTTTATTTTGGGGGTGTGTGCATATACTCCATTTCCACCTAGTATCAACTGATTGCAAGCATTTTTATACTTCTATTTTGATTTTTATAATCCAGATATTAGTAATAATAATAAATGTTGATACAATTCAGATCCATTCTGAAATTACTACAAAATTACTTGAACAAATGCAAAGCCATTAAGAAACACAATCTGTTTCTTTCCCCAGGAAGTGAAAATTTATTTTCCCATCTTAGCTAATATAATCTATTCTTTGGCTTTTCTAAAAATTGAAGTTTCAGCTCTGGATTATTTTTTTACAGTAGAAACAAATTTTGAAAGGGCAATTTTCCCTACAGAAAAATCAAACCCTGAACAATTTGAAGCACCTACTGGCATAAGCTTTTTTCTTTTTTAGTCTTTATTCGAAACTCAGCCATTTTTGCATATTTTATAGACTATAAAGTAACTGCAAATTTAATCTTTTAAATACTTAAAAGGTGGAGTATGACTTTTATTAATTCTAAATTCTGCGTTTGGATGCTTAAAGTAACATCTAAAAGATTTTTTTTTAAGTGAAACATCACTAAGCTCTGTATGAAGCTCAGATATCACAATCCAATGCTCTTCAATGCATGATAGAGGTGTACAGCAAAGGATCTCATTCCATCTCAAGAAAACAGCCAGTTCCCACAGATTGTAATCACTACTTGGATGCTCCTGCAATTTACATACTTACCAAATTAAACACGTAATTAGAGATGGATGACAGTGTAACTACTCTCACTTGCCTGCCGACTGCTTCAACTATTCTTAGGAGCGTTAAGTGCTTGATATGGACTTTAGATCTCAAATGAGAAGATAATTCAGAAGGAGACAGAGTTGGTCAAGTCTTTGGGGTTATTTTTCCCTTTTATCTTTTTATTCCTCACCCCCCTTAGCCCCTCTTTAAGTTTATAGAAACCCTAAGTAATGTCCTTCATATCAGTCTGGAGTCTGTTAGTAGTTTGAGGGGATTATACAACATTCAGGGGAAACAAGTCTTTTTTTGTCCAATAAATAAAATCTTTATTTTTGCAGGAGAGTTGACAATAAGCACTTAATGTGCATCACAGCCCTCATTTGACATGTAAAGCTGAGGAAATGATTAAAAATTCCTGTTGTCTTATCTTCAACTAATGTATTTGCAACTGCTCCAAAATTTACTGTGAATATCTAGGTTAACCTGAGCATCTTCCTTTAATAAGTGAGTTACTTCAGGTCAGATTGAACTACTCATCAATTTGAATCTATGACTGATCGTGGGAGTAATATGGAACCAATTCGGCCGCTTGACTGGAAAAGCTTCTGTTGTCCTGTACAGGACTGGTGGCTTTGGGCAAACAAAATATGTACAACTACAAAGAGGGCAAGGGGGGCAAGATTAATTTGTCTAATTTGTAAAATATATGCCAACTTCTTATTTTCTGCAGGTTTTTTTTTTTTTACTTTTGGAATAAAGTTGAAGTTTACAGGAACAACTCTATAAGAAAAAATACAGATACTTTTTTTATTTTTTCACTCTTATGAATTTTCTTGATCTACATCCATCCAACTCTACTCTGTTGCAATTGTCCCAGATCCTTCTATACACAGAATATGCAAAGCCAAATTTTTGAGCGGACAGACCAAAAAAAAGTTCCTTGAAAAATCAATTCCCTGAGATAATTCAGAGAAAGAATTTCCTGCAAAAGACTCTAAGTTTGAAATCTTACAACAGGTATTACAAATTTGGCTTGATTACGACAGATGTCAAAGTCATACTTTGAGGAGTAAGCAATTAAAATAGGTGAAGCGTCACTGTGGGACAGCGTTCACAGCAGGTACAGACCAGGGTCTTCAGAGCATGGCTAGCTGTTGCTTGTGCTAGGCTTGAATTGGTAACAGTCCTAAATATGAGCTTCAGACAGTTAGAGGCTTGGCCAAGCATTATTGATGTGCCAGCATCCCATGAGCTGACCAGTTATAACATCTCATAGCACAGAAGACTGAATCCTGCCTCTCACATCCTGTTTCTCACTCCACATAAAACTCTCAAAATCTTCTGACTGTGCACATCATATCACTTTCAGATAGATCCATCATTGAAAAATAATCACATCCTGATTATATACCAGTTGAATCTATGTTTTTTTCCAATCTTAAATCTACATTCTACATCTGAATATATATTTTAATGGTCACTGAGGCAGGAACAAGCACCCTCTTTTCTTTAGTGTTTCTAAAGCTGTTCTTATAAACTCCTTAAGGTCTAAAAATTGAATAGGTTAGGAGAGAAGTTAATCACCATATAACCACTTTGTTTACATTTCTTTTTGTGGACATCTTAGCACTTTTAGATGTTTATCTTTGAAATCTAAATTGGCTCTTGGGGTTTTTTTATACATTCATTACAAGCTCTTTACCACAGGTTTGTCAAAGGAAAAAAGAATAATAAATCTTTTGTCCTCTATTTTCTTCAGTCTAAATGTATTCAAAGTACTTCCAATACACAGTGCACTTAATTCAGTTGTAAAAAACAAGGAGATATCACTAAAAAAAGCAATAAAAACCAAAACTTGTTTCAAGATACCACACTGCATTCTGAGATGAGGTTGTTTTTAGCAGAAATTATTTCAGGAGAAATCCTTCCTAAGTATTTATTACATTCTGACCTTACAATCATTGCTATTCTTAGGACTCTGGCACATCCATTTTGCTTTGTTTGCAGTAGGTAATTCTTTACATCTTTAACTTTACAACGGGTAATTCTTTACATTATTTGGCATCTTACATATTACAGTATTCAGACTAAATTTACAGGCATAGAATATATTTAAAGGTTTTTCTCAGGCTCTGTAATATATTTGCAGGTACAGTTTCATATACAATTCCACATGTCCAGTTTTTGGGTAGCTTTTTTAATATAATTTTCAGCTCATTGTAAAAGTGTTTTTATAATTTTAATTAGCATCAGAATGAACATCAACAATAACTTCTTTTTACATATATACTGATATTGCATTTCTTAGATTTTCTGCAGGACCCTTGAGACAATTTTTTCTGGGAGTCCAAACTGTGCAGTATTTTGTTCTACTGCTAAGGGCTTGTTGCTTTGCTGTTTGTTTTTTGTTATTGTTTTGTTCTGTTTTGGTTGTTTTTTTTTTTTTTTTACAAATAAACCAGGCATCTGACATCACTGTGGATTCCAAGAAAAAGATTTTTAATTCAGACCTTAATTTTGCAGTGTTAAGGCCTTGGAGCTCAGGATAACTTTTACACTGGGCACTGTAAGAGCACAGAACAGTTCCTGCCAGAGGTCTACAAGGTTGAAAAGAGGATATGAACACATTTCTGACTTAAGTCATTACCTGTATTTTTTTTCTAAGTAACTCACATTTTCATACTAAATATTTCTCTACTTTTTTTTTTTTTTCCCACTTTTCTTACTTCTTTTTCCACCCTGCAGTTCTGAGAATACATTGAATACCAGTATGCTGAGAACACTTATATTTCACTTGAACCTCTGAGAAAAAGGAAGACCTGGATATTACTAGAAACATCTGGCCCTGTTTTTTGGTGAAAGAACATGGTATAGGACACATTTTAAAATGTTTGTTTTATGCAGGGCAGACAAAGATAATTTTGAGGGTAGATATGGAAAGAGACTTGGATCAGACACCTGACAAAAGAGACAACCAGTATTTTTAGGTCATCTGTAATTCTCATCTGATTAGAAAAGTTATATCCATTTCCCCCACCCTTAACAGGACAAAAGAAAAAACATAAAGTCCTGAAGTTAAGGTCGCCTATTTAAATATGATGGCTTGAAAAACTATTTGGGGATCTCATTTCTTCATATGACTGAGTCGTCTTTCCCTGTAAATGAGAATACTACATTTAGGTAAAAAAAGTACATTAAAATTATAGCTGTCTGTCTTTGCTGGTTTGCAGCTATGACTCGTGTATCTAGGATGCAGAAACTAAAAGCAGTTCCAAGATACTAGATCCTGACTGAGGTTCAGACAAGAACTAGACACATTTTCTTCCCTTCACTTCCTCTCTCCCCAGGTCCCCAAAGGGACCCTAGCATCCAGGCTGCAGACCCCAGGCACAGCCCTGAAGACAAGGGCTCTGGGACAACCCTGGGAGGATGTTTCATTCAGAATAGTTTGCATTGTTTTATCTGCTGGCCTCAATATCTCAATATTCTTAAAAAAACACCTAAGCTTAAAATAGCAATTTAATTTTTTTTTTTTTTTTTTTTTTGCGCTAAGAGGTCACTTGCAAAATAGTAAACATCTTTGTTGAAGCTGTATAAGAACTATTACTCCAATGCTTATATTTGTCAATAACAGGCTAATGCCTTCAAAGCTGCCCTCTAAGCATAAATTCTCTAAATTTTGAGTTCCATGGTACTGCAAATAATTTTACACACTAAAATATATTCTTCATCTATAAAACTTTTGAAATATTAAGCTTTACACTGTAACTGCATTTACATTATAGTAGGATTCATGCCATGTGTTTTTGTGAAAGCTCATAGGACAGAAAATAGTACTTATAGATGATATATGTTTACCTATGAACAAACATCAGAGAAGGGATAAAGAAGAGATCCCACTAGAACAAAGAATCAGAGTGTCTGAAAGAAGGAATAAGTAGAAATATGCCCACCAATAAGGAGAAAGTCTGAGCAAGCTCATCAGTGCATGCAGTAACCCAACCTGCCCCAGCAAGATTACCAGACTCTGGTAAACGTGACCCATGTGAGATGCATCTTTCACACCAGAGGTGCTCACAGACATTTTATGTGTTAGTTTGGGCAACTTCAGCACCATTTCAGCCTATGTCTCTGTAGGAAAGATTTCTCCTTCCTCATTTACTTTTTGAAAATAATTGTTGAAGATGAAGGTCATAAAAAGGGTTGCAGGGAAGGACTGATGATCACAGGGAACACCTCACATACTCTGGTACGATTTGGGTTTATCTATCCTAATGACTCTTAGTCTGCAGGATGATTTCAAGCTGTGGATGCATAAAGGTTCTTATTTTACAACAGCAACATTCCCTGAAACCAAATCCTTTATTAAGCCTGTAAGAACATGGTATAAGAGAGTCACAAGTTAAAAAGAGACAAAAGGATTCTGGGGTTTGGCTAACTGGTTTTCATTTGCATTAGAATGGAATTTAGTTTGTTGACAGAATAGAGCAGATACTTAACAAGTAACATGTCAGATACAAAATTAATTTGGCAGTTTTACAACTGGGCTTAAAGTGCCCCAAATAGTTCCCTTATTATTCCTCTCTCATTTAAAATGGAAGTATGGATTATACTTAGAGAGCTTTAAGCTACACTGAAACCTAACAGCTGACTATACATTGCCTAGAGCATGCTCCTTGGATCTTACTGCAGGCAGATTTGTTCAGTGGGCAAGGAGCAGCTGAGTAGCTGTGCATTTCCAACCACAATGTACCCTCCTACACCAGAAATTGTGGTGTAATCATATGGTATGTCCAATGAAAGAGAGCTCTAAAGTGACCTTTCAGACAGAGGTGTACATTAATATTTTTATTCTCAAGTAGAATTTATATATTTCTTGCTTGTCAGTAAAGATTTTGCCTCCTTTTTCATACACACACAAACCAGGACAATTTACTCACTTTTTCCTCCATACCACACAACTGGGGTACATAACATTTTTTCTTCCCAGTGTTGTATTAGCAGCTGAATCAGAAATGGTAGTAGCAGGCAGGAGCAAAGAGACTCATACAGGAGAATGCATGGGCTGAAATATTGTTACCTAGACTATTGACTGTTTCTTGTGCCTTAAAAATGGAACAAATCCCCTCTTTCTGAACACAGCCACATGAAGAATGAGAATATTTAATAGTATTCTCTATTATGTAGCTTCAGCACTTGGAGAAGCCCAGCTTTTTTGAGAGCACACTGCCCAAGAAATATTTTAAGGAATTAAGAAGGAAATGCAGAAACCCACACTAAAGTCGCAAATTATAACATTGATATTGTTGTCTAAAATCTTTGCCATTTTACATTCTTCTCAGGAAGAAATGCAAGCAGATTCCATTAAAGCACCTCCTGAATTATCTCCCGGAAACACAAATTTTAGCCTGTTTGGTTTGTTGTTTTGCTGTTTGTTCATTTGTGTGTGTGTGTTTTGTTTTGTTTCTGTTTTAATGGTTTTGGTTTTCTGTTTTGTTTTTTTTTGCTTGTTTGGGGTTTTTTGTTTGTTTTTGTTTTATTTGTTTTTATTGTTGTTGGGGGTTTTTTTGACCTCCAATATAAATGCTTTACCCTAAATGAAATAAACATGAGATTCCATGCGATAAGGTTTCCAAGGTATTAATTATTTCTATGTCCCAGTAGGCTATCTGGTACCAGAGGAACACAGACATTAATTGCCTTCTAGAAGATGAATAGGATTAACATTTGCATGCACATTTTTTCAGTGAGTTAATGTATACATTTTATAAAGCCTCTACATTATTGGCTAGATGATGTGTAAAAAAAAAAAAATGAGAAAAGGACCCATTCAGAGAAAAACAAGGTTTCCCAAGTGTTTGATTTAGCATGTGTACTCCAAACAGTACACTTGCTAAGGCAGATGCTGTGAGAAAAACAAATTACAATATTACACATTGCAGCACTTAGTCATCATGCTTACATTCAAAGAACAAAATTTCCCTAGATGTAAATTCACGTAGGACGTGCACCTGCACTACCTTAATATCAAAGCACAGAGGATTTGCGAAGCTGTATGGGAACAATAGCCAGTTAAACCAATAGTTCACTTTTTGCAATTCTATTGTCAAATTTTTATTTTTTTTTTGCCCCTCCTTGGGACACTCCTAGAGACATTTTATTTTCACATTTCTTGTCATTACTCAATATTCCTGAATTAGTTTTATCTAAATCTTATATTTGCTGATTAAGGTTACAACACAATATCAAGATCTGCTGGCAATTTTGAAAGAGCTTTTGGTATTTCCTTCAATAGCTGCTGATTTCCTTAATCCAGGTCTTTAGTATATAGATTGCAGATTCTTCTGTTGAAGGTTTCACATTAAAAATGGAGCTGCCTTTAAACTAAATTGTTTAGCACTATAGTACAAGCTACACAATCAAAAATCTTCCCACATGTCCCATAAACTCTCAGCTAGATTTTTCATTGTCCATTGTAGTGCAGCAATCAACTACAATGACAGCACATTGTATGTCCTGAAAAAGTGGCTCCTGGAGTGTTAAGTGTTGTCAGGACAGGAAATAAAGTGACAGCTTCTATCACATTACTCAGATATTAATGAATGATCACTGCAATTAATAGGCTAAAGCTCTCAGTAAATTTTGAGTGAAGGCAAATATCTATCACTGCCCTCAGTATGTGAATGGAAACAAACTGTTAAAGGAAGTAAAAATAAATAGAGATGTTTCCATTTCAAGAACAACTTATCCACTATTTTCAGCTAATTTTTAGTCATGTAGATGGATGGTTTGGGAAAGAACTGAACAAATGTGTAACAATAACTTGAGACTCAAGAACCTGACTACATTTCTCTGTAAAACCACAAGATGTTTGATTAAAGTTGCTTGCATTGCTAATGATTACTGAGTCATGTTCAGACACTTCAACTGGTTTTCTTGAAGCTCCACTATGGAAAGATACCACAGTGAATATGAGGTGAGAAGTGATTCCCAAGTTCTTGTGTAGACATACCCTATGGAGAATTTCAGTAATGTTTTTATTGACCTTTACTACTTGTTTTTCATATGAAAAGAAATCAAGAAGTTTAAGCCAAAATATATTCTAAGCAGTAGGTAACCACAGATAATGGTGGAACACTGACCCAGGTTGCACAGGGAGGCGATGGAGGCCCCATCCCTGGTGACATTCAAAGTCAGGGCTCTGAGCAACCTGATGTAGTTGAGGACATCCTGCTTACTACAGGGGGGTTGGACTAGGTGACCTTTAGAGGTGCCTTCCAATCTAATACATTCTATGATTCTGTGATAATAGAAAACTACCACATTAATCAGGAAAGCACAAATATCACTTGAACTACAGTAAGAAAGCAAAGCAAAAAAGAAACCAAAGGAAAAAAAAAAAAAAAAAAGAAACAAAGCAAAAAAAAAGCAAACCACATACTGATTTCAGATGAGGTGGCTCTTACTGTCATTTCATATCTTTGCACACATGTGGTAACTAAATAAATGCTCTTAATTTCTATCTAATCATGTTAATAAAATTTAGGATTTTAACTAATGTACTTTGATTATGTTTATGACCTTTTGAAAAGCAGAAGATAGACATTAGTAATGTACTTAAATTACCTACTTATGCACATGGTGGTATCTATCTTGGGCATGACAAGTGCACAGCAAAACTACTATGATTTAACAGGGGTTGACTGAAGAACAAATTGGTTATTTCTTCAGAGATATTTCATCACAAAGCTTTTATAAAACTATAGTTGAACAGAGGTCAAAGGATAAAGCATTAATATTTTTCCCATAAATTCATAGTTTTTCTTGTCTTCAAAATTTTCCAAGAAAATAATTGGATTTTGAAACATTTCTTTTGAATAAGAAATTCGGGAGAGAGGGGGAAGGAAAAAGGGATGTGCTTTCCATCATATTTTTATGTACCTCCACACATTTAAAAATAATGCTTGAATAAGTCTTTTAAAACAAATAAATAAACGAAGAAGAAAAGAAAAAAATACATTTCTACTGAAGACTGACAGAATGCAATTGCTCAACATTTCCTGTCAACCATTGTCAGAGGTTTTGAGGATGTGAAAAGGAAGACAAATCAGACAGTTTTTCCCCCTCTCTAACATAAGGCTTTTGCAAGTGGCTTTCATTTTCAGAGCTGTATAACACATCTCAGCTATTTGGGAATCCAATCTGTTTAACCAAAACAAAGTTATGATTTATACACACACACACATACATATATATACATGCACACACCCACCACTCCTGACTTGCATGTTCAGTGTACCTTTATCTTAAAATACTCTGACAACCACCACTAAGCTGAAGTCAAGAAAGAGAGTATGGAGTCATACAGCCTGCAGTATATGTTCTCCTGGGACCCTGCTGAACTCACATCCAGATATTCTTCTAAGAAAAATCACAGAATTTTTTTCTAGCATCGAGCTAGATGGAGCAAGATATGGTTCAGGCTACGGGGCATAAGACACATATTACCCACAAGAAGTTATTTTCTTTCCCCAAGATCTTCTCCCCTTTACATTTCATACTTTCCTTTATCTCTTTTCAGTAACTAGATGAACTTTTTGTACCTGGCCTGACTTGCTAAGTGTTTCCTGAACTGTAAGAGAGCCACACACAGTAAATTAAATTCTACTTTCAGGATTAGGTCATACAGCTATTTCATATCATACCCTTCAACTGCAGTTAACAGATTAGACAGTGTCTTTAATTTTGTTTTAGAAAACCACTAAAAGAAGGAGACCTGTGATTTGAACTCACTAGAAATGTCTAAGCTTCAGCTGAAGATAAAGGAGAAGCAATAAGAAAAGCTTGGTAAAAGTGACAGACGATCTTCACTTCAGGACATGGTTTAGTGGTCACGATAATGTTGGGTAGACTGTTGGACTTGATCTTAGGGGTCTTTTCCAACCTTAATGATTCTGTCATTCTATGATTCAAGGGCCTGTAGCACAACAGAGCAGCAAGATGAACATAACTACTTCAAAATCAATGATACAATTACCTGAAAAAGTGAAAAAAATCATTAATACTAGAAGTATTAAAATAGCCAGCGCACTGAAAAATCCTGAGCAGACAAAACCTGTTGCTCCAGTGGCTTCAACTTATACCACCATCAGCAAGAGCTCAGGCAGTGGTGCCTCCCTTGATCAACTCCTCCTTGTACAGCACCTAGCAGTGATACAGGGCAAACATCATACATTGAAATAGCTCACTTTTATGGAACAGATCATTAGCTGGGGTAAATCTGTATGTGGGTCTAAAGTTTCTCTATAGTCTACCAATAACTTAAGAGAACTCATTAAATTATGACATAAAATAAGAATTGAAAAGTAATGTTTCTGAAGATCCTGATACGCAATGCATTCTGCAGGACTGATGCTAATGGGGCACATCCTTAATTGTGCAAATAATTCAAACTCTTAGCACCAGTAATCAAGACTTTAGGTTTACATGATTATAGGAGACAGTGTCTTCAGTGATTGTCTCTGTTTCTATATCTACTCATTTATGCTTTTAAGTGAATGCACTGCTACTATATTCCAGAAATGCCATAAGCACACAATTCCTTGCTTGTTAAAAACAGCTTCACTAACATGTTGCCTGTTTCACTTGTTTCAGCAAGATGGAAATAAACATATTTTCATTTGCGTTTCATTAAATTATTCCACAACCCATATGCAGTGTCTTGATGCCGTTTGAAAGGTGAACAGATGGGATCTTATTTTTAGCTCACATTAACACAGCCCATCAAACACTCATTTGCCTGATATACTATCATAATATAGCATACTACTCAGCCTTTAAAGTATATCTTTGCCTGCCTTGTAACATCCAAATGACAAAAGAGAACTGTGTGATAAATATTTAATTACAATCATGATGATTGCTTTGTCACTGAGAACTAGCTATTGTAAGTGAATGGAAGAACCTGGGCTTTAAAGGGAAACATTTAGCAGCTACATGCTCTTGAAATCAAAGCACATTTTTTTAATTTTAATATTTCAAATGACAGGTTTTTTTCAAGATCAGAAGAATGCTTGCAGGGGCTAAATATACACTTTTATACTGATATGCAAGGCATTTGACACACCTATTAGGTATCAACAGAAGTAGGCTGAAACTTTCTTTTAATAGTTAACTATATATGCCTTCAATTCCATTTTGGATACAATGTAACTGTGCATAAACTAAAATACTCTTTACAAAAGCATTGGATAGAATGATAAAAGTATATGTAAGTGCTAAAACTGACTTGTGCTTCCTCACTCAAATATTAGAATTCATCAAATGATAGAATTCATTAAATAGAATTTAGTGTAGTCTCCACACAAGCCTTTTAAGCTGTTGGTGTTTTTTTTTTTACTGGGTATGTAAATATGACCATGCAGAAGAAAGACTTTTCCAGGTTTACATGGTATAACTTAATTTTGCATTTTCTTGGTATGCACTGTTCTACGGTCAAACTAGTCCCTGCTTCAGTGGGGTCTATCAGACAAAGGATAGCAGGATCAAACCCCAGCCCACCAACACAGAGAGCCTTTCTTTCACACAAATATCTCACCATGTGAGAAATGCAGTTGAGAGAGTCATGAAGAAACAGAGAGCAAGAAGCCTCTAGGATATTTTGTATGTACCTGAAGGAAAAGGTGAAACTGGTTCACCAGAGAATCTCCTGTCCTAATGAACGTCTCCCATTTTACAGAAATCTCAGCAAATACAGAGGAAAAAAGAATTGTGACTCTGCAACAGAGCTACAGCAAGGTATTCATGTCCTGAAGAAACCACCACCAGTATTTCAAGACCACAATCCTTCTGCACCAGCACCTTCAAGGGTAACACAGCCTATTAGTATGTGTTAGCTGTTGTTAGAATCAACATCACAGCTTCTCTCCAAGTAAGAGAGAGGTTTCTGCAAAGAAATGGCCAATAATTTTCACATGACAGACAAGGTGAAAAGTTTTCATACAGCCCAAACACTGCCTTTCATTTTCACAGACGATTTCTGCTGTGGAGCAAAATACCTTCAAGAAAAATGATCGGAAGAACCAACAGAAAGGGTTTCTAGTAAAATACAGCTATACCTTTAGTGTTTGTCAATGCTGTTAATGGGGAAATGCTGGAAAATCTTGGAAAAATAACAGGCTGAAATCTGAAAAGAAGAAATAAGGTCCCAATGTCTCAGAGAGATTAATTTTCATATTTGATGGGAAAGGCTAAATGTGCTTACATACCACTTACTGCTAAATCAATTGATGGTAAGCAGATGCTACCCTCTCCCTCAAATCTTTGTGCTGTGCTTCTATCTGTATTATGAATATGAGAGACAAAAGTGATAATAAAGTACCCAAAATAGTACAAAATCCCATATGAAGAAGATAAATCAAATGAGACAAGTCAGCTATATATAAAGGCCCTAATTATTCAAGCTGCCTAAACACCCAGAAGTGCACTCTCAGTGTTATACTAATGATTGCAGATTTTAAACAGCATCACTATATTTTTTTCTATTTTCTCCCCCCTCACCACCTCCTCCAAACAGTTAGGCACATAGGAATTAAGTCTTTAAATCCTTATTTAGTCAGCAGACACTCTGTGCTAATTAATATGGAAAACAATGACCATAGGAAAGAAGCAGATGGTTTGAAGACAGAGAATAAAGATAAGCTGAGAGAGATCTGTGTGAAGATACCACGTGCATACTGTAGCATTTCTTAAACGCTGATAACCTACAATATAACTCTTTAATAGGTTGATTTGATTTGAAATAACATTTTCAGCAGAAAGGTCAGATGAGTCTTCACATTTAGTCAGCAATAAACCTTTTTTCCAAGCTCTTCTTTTAATCCAATCATGAGAGATAAGATTATTTCCCACAGGATGCTGATCATTCTGATGTTTGAAATATTTGCATCATACAGTAATAGCCAAGAAAATTTCTTCATCCCTTTGTTGGTAACTTTCCTAATGCAAGAATTAAATATGAAACAGGGAGAGGAAGAAAATAAAGTGGTTTTGCAGTACTAAAATATTTTTACCTGGTCATGTTCAGAAGACAAAAGAAGGAAGAAAATGTTTTGATAATTTTAAATATGAGTATTATTCTCCCATGAAAATATTAACAGAAAAACCTTGATTCTGAATTATTTTTATTGTTACATTATTCTTGGTAGGATCACTGAAGCTGTACCCTAGAAAAATACTGTAAAGCTTTTGTATTCCTATTAATATATACATTCAAAAACCAGAGGAAAATAACTGCAGTCACCTACTGTTCATAACTACTAATGAGGGAACTGATTAGACAAGCTGATAGGAAGCACCACATTTGAGCTGTGCTGGGTTTCTCTGTCTTGGGACATTAAGCAAGAGAGGAAAGGGAGGGACCTATGTCTGGAAAGGCTCACCATCTGCTACTTAAGTAGCAGCAGCATCATGTTGAGAACATAAGTAACACAGGCTTGAAAGGGTACAGGAGCATTTTAGAAGACATTTTGGCTGAAGGGATTCTTCCAAAGGCAGGAATATCAGGAAGGAGAGAGTCTGCTTTTTCAGGTAGCAGCAGTGAAGTACATCTGTGATTTGCAGGAATAATACATAAGAAAACAGGTTGATGCATAACCTCAGACCCCAAGAACAGAACACCTGTATTAGAACCAAGCCATTTCTTAGTATTCCACTGATTTACTCCCTTCTCAACATGCTAGAGAGCTGTGAAACTAAACCACAAAATTTATTACAGTTAAAAACCCTTTAGCTCCCAGAACTACAGGCTTTCATCCTAATTTCAGTTATGGCACTAGCACTAAAAAGAGAAGTTGGTCTAAATAAGTTTTACATGTGTGAAAGCATCAAAGCAGTATGTTTTAAACATCTCTGTAAATACTGTCACACTTGTACCCAACCAGCAATCATGTTATTTTGGCACTGGTAATTCTTTTTGTTCATTAGTCAGCCCTACCTTTCAGTATTTGCAACATCTAGTAAGGGACCTGGAAGTTTAAATCTCTCCACAGGGTTCTACTTAGGGCAAAGGACTTTAAAAAATATTTTGCACTCTGTTAAATCTTAAAATCTTTGCTAGTTCACATGGCTACGCTGTGATCATCAGTTGATCCTTGCCCCATTTTTAGCGTCAAAGACAAACAGAATTTTTTTTTTTTTTTTCTTTTTTTTACTAAGGACATTTGCCTACTTCACCTTCAAGGAACTTCAACATTCAACCTCTGTGCAGCTCTCCTATAAAGCCTTAATCAATGGGTAAGGTCATGGCACACTAGAGGAAAGGAAGATATTAGAAATATAGGAAGAATCAAGGAAAGACACCTTTTGTTTGACTTAGTGTCATGTGCCACTGCATGTGACCAACGTACAACCATAGTTAAATCTATTCATTAACAGCATTCCCTCAAATTATCCAAAAAATTCTTTCCATGTAGAAGTTTCTTTTTGCCTTTAGGCTGCTCTTCTAGTAGGGATAATAAAACTATGATTTTTCTCAGTGCTTACCAGCTACCACACCATAATGAGTTTTATTATCCCCAGAGTCATTTTCAAATGAGTTTACTTCTTATTTATGATTTTTCCATCAGCTTTAAACATAATTTTAAAATGCTATTTCAATTTATTGCCAGTTTTCATGCTTTTACAGACGTATTTCCTTATTAAAATAATCAGACCCAGGAAATTATGTAACAGGAAGGGTTTTGTGGGCATAAATTCTGCAGTGCAGTAAAGAATGTCACATAACCCACACCCAAACAAGTAGTCTTAAAAGCACTCAAAGTCTCATTAAATTTCAATTTATTTCTATTATGTTTCTGCATCCCAATATATAACTCTTTAACCTTTCACCTTTCCAAGATGTAAAATTAACAATACTGACATTTGCAAGATATTGGTTTAAAAAATGTCACTAGGGGAAAATGAAAACTAGAAACAGTAGAATATTTATCAGTTGGAAAGATCTGGCCATGATAAATGCTAACATGACTATTGACAAAATTATACAACTAGAAGTATTTTTCTTTTCAAAGTAAAAGTTTCTTTATTTCTGGCAGGTGACATTTATATAAAATGTATGACAAGAATTACTATGGTAACAAAAAAAAATACTTTTTTTCTATTTCTCTTTTATTGTTCATTCAAAATACGTTACCCTGGAGCACTAAGAAATTCCTTATATGCTTTTTCCTCAACCCTGCTATTAATCTCCCTTAATTGCTGACCTTTGGCCAGAGATGCTGGGCTGTCCACAAGTCTCAGTACTAAGAGGTGTTAGGCTGTTCTGCATTTGAGATGCTGTCATGTTGCAAATCATAGTTGTAATACTAAATGATTCCACTGAAGAGATTTTTTTTTTTTAATGGCATATGAATAACAATAGGTCCATCTCTTGGGACATTTAAATTAGATTGAGAAAAAAAAAAAGTTAGTAAACATACCATCCAGAAGAGAATAATCCCAAAGGAGATGGAAAGCACCTATTAGTTTTACTTCTCTTCCTCTATAAATTACAGGATTCTATGCTAACAGACATGTAGCTTTTCCACTGAAATAAGAATATTTTATTGATCTCAAACTCTCTCATAAACTTGAAATATCTTAATTATCAAATAATCCAATTTGCATTTCACAGCAATTTGCTGAGCAATATAAACCTAAGAAAACAATGTCTGATTTAAACAAGTAAAATATATTCCTGTAAGCAGAAAGTACCTGATGTGTCCTTGAAGTCTACTGTTTTGGGAAGGTGCCAGAGAAAAATATTAAAACCCATAATGCACAAGAAGATTGTTTTGCTTTTAGTAAGTCAACTTTTGAAATTCCCATAGACATGAGTAAGAAAACTACCAATATCTGCTCTTCAAACATGCTCAGAAAATGGGGTAAGGAGATAAAAGCAACTATCTGCTACAGAGTCCACTCTGAAGACAGGCATTAATGATTAAAAAAAATATTGTTCTTAGTCTAATGTTATATAACTTTTTTTTTTGCAGCTTAGCATCAGCCAAAAACTTCCGTCAGCATCCAACACTCCTCATCATACCAGTACAATAGCTTCAAAGCAGCATTGTAGCTTACATACAAAAACAAATTAAAATCTTTGCTCTCTTCATCTCAGCCTTCCTGACTGCCATGCTGCAGCCTATGCTGTCCCAATAACTGCTCCACACTTTCACACAGAACAGTTTCCCTTTGCAGGTCTGAAGGCAGTTTAATTCTAAGAAAGTATTGCTAGTGACACTTTACAGGTAAAGATACAGCTAAGCAAAGAGGTCATTACATATCTACAAGCAAGTATGAGATACTAAAATTATATTTTTATACCCAAGACCATACTGATATGCTACAGGGTCTGGCACTTTTCTCCTTCTTTAGTCTAAATATTTCTTGTTTGTGTTGATCAGTGTGAGTGCAAATGCAGTTGAAAACTTTTGAGGATTGTATGTGGTCCAGAGAAGTAGCAGATGTTACCTGTTGAACATGTCAGACTACCACATTTCTTAAAGAAAGGCCAGAACCAACAGTGTAGATATGAATGTAACTGGTCTCCCCACACTAAAGGACTCAAAGAACTCCTCAATTTTGCTTACAGCGCTACAGTTCGTATGATAAAAAGATTCAAAATGACAACCTTTGCTCAATGTAATTACATATATTATGATATTCAAACTTTTTTTTTTTGCTATTATTATTTATGATTTGGGGTAAGTTACAGCCTTTATTTCAAGATAAAGCAGTGCATCAAAATTGAGCTTGTGTTTTTTGACTTCTTTCATTTCCTGGTCCACATTTAATCTGAATAAATACCTAAAATGTTTTTAACAATATAGTTAGCCTCTCAACAAAACTCCAATGGAAATTTCTACAAAATGTTTCAACTTTTTCTCCTTTCTTTCTGTTAACAGCAAGACAAGAGAGAAGGGGAAAGAAAAGCAAACAAACAAAAAATGTTGGTTTTGCTAGAAGGCAAGGTTTTAGCTTTCTTTGGTTTTGGTTTTCTTTCAGCAAAGTTACCTAAATCCACACCATCAGCACTTATAAATTAGTATGAAGAATAAATTATGATGCACCCACAAGAAACAGATCACATGAACCAGCATTTGCAAAAGAAATTACATAGCAAGTCATTATATCTCAGGGTTTTCTGCTGGCCGTTGTCATCATGACGTGACCATTGCACAGTAATTCTGAATACAATAATTTTGAGTGTATATAAAGTCATTTGGATAAACACTCTCTTCACTGCAAGCTTCTGGGTGCAGATGTGTGAGAAGCACAAGAGAAGAATCTGTCTGTCTCCAAGTTTGGATGCAATGTGACATTTCATTGCACTGTGCCTACAAATTTGCATTTAAAAGTCCAAGCCCAGCTCACCCTTGTGTTTATTTCAGTTCTTCCACAAATGCACAGACTTCACTTCTGCCTCCCTGAGATTTCCTTCTTCCAGAAACAATGCTAAATATAACACAAGTACAGTGTGTGGGGCACCCATGTTCTTCCTTTCCACGCCACGGAACTACACCTGCTCTGGACATCTCCAAATTTTTCCAGTGTTTGACATATGAATCAGGAGAATGTGACTCCATCCTTGGGGCCTCAGAGACTGAGGAGAGGTCTCTGTTATTTTTTTTTTTTTTCTCACTGATGGACAAAAGAGCTCAAAACACCCCTCAAAGCCTAGGAAGGGAAGCTGAAGGACAGCCAACACAGGAGGAAGGACCAGCTGAACAGCATGGCACCTCTCACCAGATGTGCCTCTGGTCAGAGGGCTGCCCAGGGCATTATTTAAAGCATGAAAGACATGCTGCTGAATTTTCTGCTTCCTGACTCTGGCTTGGGATGCTGCCTGGTGGCGTTTGAGCTACACTGGAAAACCTCGTCAAACAGTAAAACATAGCCATCTTCTGCAAGACTTATTTCCAGTTCGGAGGCCTTTTTCTCTGATGGTTTTGGCACTTTAAAGTTTTGGAATAAATCTGGCTTAACACCTATACCTAAAAATGCAGATAAGCTTTTCTACAATGAGGCTGTTGATGAGCCTTTTCCCTTGCAATTATTGAAAATATAAGACTCTTATGCACTAAGCCACGTTATCCAGGAGAGAGGAGACCTGTGGGAAGAGAAAAAAGTGAGCGAGCCCCATGCAAAATACATGAGGCTTGATAGCTTTCTCTAGTCCACCATATCCATATTTCATGAATTCATTACAGCGACTACTGCATCTATAAGTCAAATAAACCCAATTGTTCAAATAAATGACCAGCCTGATATACAGAAAACAGATGCTGTTGGAGCAATACTGACACTTTCCAAGCTGAAACTGCTACATGTCTGTTAAGACCACAGTGTCCTGTACTCTTGACCAGGAGGAGAAATGGGAGAAGAACACAGTTATTTCCACAGCATCTGCATGAAGGAAAATAACTAAAAGGCTCTTGTAACCCAAAAAATAATCTTCAAAAGCAATTGTAGTAGCTGAGGTACAAATCAGACTTTCCATCATTGCTAATAAAGTTCATTGGTAACTGATAACATTCACAATTGGGATCTGCATGGAGACAAACATTAAAAAGACAACAAGGATAGAAAGAAACCAGCAGTAGAAAAATACTCTGTGGTTCCTCCTATCATACTGACAGCTATGTATTCTATACATGAAAACTACTTGAGAATGAGATAGGAACAAGAAATTCAGAGTGTCACACACTAAAAGTTGACCGGTTCTTTTGGCAAGGGTGAATACCAGCTTCAGATCCCTACACTACTTTATATTATCTATATCAAAAAACATTTCTAATCTTGGGGGGTTGGAACTAGATGATCTTTAACACCCCTTCCATCCCAAACCATTCTATGATCTTCTGCAAATCTACTCTATCAGGTGCCAACTACAGGCAGAGCCCCTTCTCACACCATGGAAAGGGGTATGAAGGAGATGGGAACTCAGTGTACAGAGTCATCAGGAATTCTAAGGACTGCACAAAGGCATAAAAAAAGGTGGCCAATACCAATGGAAATTATTTTTCACATAAAAGTACCAGCAGACACATGCCTAAGAAAGGACCAATTGTTTACCAGCATGGATACACAGATTCAAAAGCATTATTGATTTGGTTGATCAGAAGTCTGAACAACAAATGTATATTCTTGAGAAAGAAAAAAAGTAGAATTTAGACCTAAATGCTTCCAAATTTTGAACAGCAAAATAGAATTCAAAGTTTTCAAAATTGAGACTCACAAGGAACGTCACAGAAACGTTTCACAGAATCACAGAATTACTGAGGCTGGAATAGATCTCCAAGATTATCAAGTCCAGCCTATTACTCAACACCATGACATCAGCTAGGACATGTCACTAAGCACCATATCCAATTTTTCCTTAAGCACCTCCAGGGATGGCAACTCCACCACCTCACTGGGCAGTCCATTCCAGTGTCTAATCACCCTTTCCATGAGGAATTGCTTCCGAAGATCCAACCTAAACCTCCCCTGGTGCAGCTTCAGGCCATGCCCTCCTGTCCTGTCACTAGTTGCCTGGAAGAAGAGCCTGGTCCCCACCTGACTACAACTTCCTTTCAGGACCAGTGCTGAGTACAGGGGCAGAATTACATCCCTAAACCTGCTGGCCACACTATTCCTGAAACAGGCCAAGATGCCATTGGCCTTCCATGGCACCTGGGCACACTGCAGGCTCATGTTCAGCCATCTGTCAAACAGTAATCCCAGGTCCCTCTCTGTCAGGCCACTCTCCTGCCACTCATCCCCCAGTCTGTAGCGTTGCATGGGGTTATTGTGGTCAAAGTGTAGGACCCTACACTTGGTCTTGTTGAACCTCATATTATTGGCCTCAGCCCATTGACTCAGCCTGTCCAGGTCCCTCTGCAGCATCTCCACACCCTCCAGCAGATCAACACTCAGCCCCAACTTAGTGTCATCCACAAATTTACTAATGGTAGGCTCTATCCCCTCATCCAAGTCATCAATAAAGAAATTGAATAGAACTGGGCCCAGTACTGATCCCTGGGGGACACCACCGGTCACCAGACACCAACTTGGATGAGGCACCATTCACAATCCCTCTCTGTGCCCGGCCATCCAGCCAGTTTTTAACCCAGAACAGGGTGCACCTGTCCAAGCCATGGGCTGCCAGCTTTTCCAGGAGGATGCTGTGGAAGACTGTGTCAAAGGCTTTGCTGAAGTCTAGGGAGACCACATCAACAGCCTTCCCCTCATCTACCAGATGGGTCACCCAGTCATAGAATAAGATCAAATTGGGTAGGCAGGACTTTCCTTTCCTAAACCCATGTTGACTGGGCCTGAGCCCCTGGTTGTCTTGTACATGCCTATTGATAGCACTCAGGGTGATCTGCTCCATAACCTTGCCAGGCACCAAGGTCAGTCTGACCGGCCTATAGTTTTCCCTATCCTTCTTCCAGCCCTTCTTGTGGATGGGCATCACATTGGCCAACCTTCAGTCATCTGGGACCTCCCCATTTAACCAGGACTGGTGATAAATGATGGAGAGCAGCTTAGCCAGTTCTTATGCTAGCTCCCTCAGCACCCTAGGATGAATCCCATCCAGACCCATAGACTTGTTAGGATTTAAGTGGCACAGCACGTCCCTAACTACTTCCTCCTGGATTTCAGCAGGGATATTTTGCTCCCCATCCCTGCCTACCAACTCAGGAGCCCAGTTGCCTTGAGGATAGTCAGTCTTTTTGTTAAAGACTGAGGCAAAGAAAGTGTTATGCACCTCAGCCTTTTCCTTGCCTTTTATTACTATGTTACCTCCTTCATCTAGTAAGGAATGGAGACTTTCCCTGGCCCTCCTTTTGTTAGTAAAGTATTTATAAAAAACACTTTTTATTATACTTGACAGAATTGGCCAGATGAAGTTCTAACCAAGCTTTTGCATCTCTAATTCTCTTTCTACATTTCTCTTTGGCCGAGAAACCTTCCGTGCACCAAGTACCACACTGAGCACTCTCTGAGTGCATGACCTGCATTTCTTTTGAGTGAAATGAAGCAAAACAGCTATGCTCCATAGTTCATCTAAAGGTCTTCCACAGGTAACAAGTGTTCAAGTCCATGATACTGGACTAGGTAGAGTTCAAACTAGAAAACAATATATTTCATTAGGTACTTAAATCACTTCACTCCTGTGAAAACACTAATCCAATCCTCCTTTCCAACACAGCCAAACAACATCTTAGTTTTTCTTTACCAAAAAAAAGAAGGCTAAAATTAATCATTGAATCATTATATTTTGGAGGCATGGAAATTTAATGTTTTTATTTCTCAAGCGGTTAGATATGCACAACCAAATCATGGTTTTCAAGTGCCACTTAAATTTAGCAGGCTTTCAACTTGTCATTGTCCAAGTACAGATTTAAAAAAAAAAAACCAAAAAACAAAACCAACTTAACCTTTCTTCTCTGAGTGGAAAATAAATGAAAATTTGTGAACTTTATACAGTAACATTTGTGCTTTGAATGAGCTTCATGTGCCTCCAGCAAAGCTCTACGACATTTGCCACTTCACAGTTTAAAAGTGTGTTCTAATAAAAGGTCAAGAGAAAGAGGGAATAAAAAGGAAAACCCTTCAAGGTTATAAATATATTAGACAGGAAAAACATTTTTACTCTGCTAAATGCCTGTTTAAATATAAATCTATTAGTCTGATGAGGTTAAGACCCTAGAATGTAAATTTACTTCTGATTTTGAAAGGACAGTGGTGGTGTTCTCTCATTATCCATCTTCCTCTGTTCTTTCTAAATATTCTGAAGTGCCTGAGGTTTTGCACTTGAGGATTTAAAAATAAAAACACATATGGGGGAAAAAAAAAATCACCATCTCTTCTGAAGCAGTTAACTACTTTCTGGGAAAGGAAGAAGTAATAAACTCTATGGTGTGCCATAAAAAGAAGAAATGAGGGAAAGAGGCACACCTGAATATAAACTTTGCCCGAACAGATATATAATCCAGGAATACTGTTATTTAAGTTAGTAGAGTAACTATGATGAAATAGAGTTTTTTATTTCAGAATAACATTTTTACAGTGGACAATATTCTGGAATTGATAATATATGATGGTTGCTTTATATAAAGTAAGTTTTCTCCAATCACAAAATTAATTCTTAATCCAAAAATTTAGGAAGGGATCAAAAGCATGTGTACAACTTAAACCACTTTCTGGTATGTGTGAGTGTGTATATATATATATATATATAAGAAAGACCTGCCTGGCAGCTACTGAAGGCTCAAAAGTAGAAAGGGGTGGATTGTCCCACCCTATTTGTTGCTTGAGAATTTAGAAGCTCCACTTAAAAAAAACTGTCAAATTGGTCTGAATAGTTTGTGACGGAAGCTACATCAAAGTTCCAGGTTTATGCTGTATCAGAGGCTAAATCTGTTCTGTAACTGTATCTCTTTTGCCCATCCAATGACTCTCAAATTCAATGTCTGTCATCAAAAGCATTAGTCTTGATAGAAGAACTCAAAAAATATTCTCTCTCTTTAGGTAAGGGCTATTAACTAATATTAGATACATATTCAGGTATTTAAGATGTAGTTATATATTCCACCTCAGTAAGAAATACATACCTTTCATAGAAAATTTTATAATGCCTAAGCTCCTGATTTATACTTCCTAATTGATGATTTTGATCACTGAAATGATAAATCCAACATTTGTAATATAAAATATTTAAACTGTATGG